>JAVQJF010000823.1:0-29195 GCA_036023855.1 Gadopsis marmoratus
TGTAGGGTGAGAGCAGGATGAAAGAGAACACACAGCAATCAAAGTACAACTCCACATACAGAAAATGCAAAGCAATGGCAGCTACAATGTTAATTGCAACAGCAGCTATACTAATAACAGCTACACTAATAACGACAGTAGCAGCAGCAGGCGTCCACATCCACTCGACGTGACCCGTGTTCATCCAGACTGCGCAGCACCACGTCTCGGATATCCAGTCTCCACACACAGAGAGACAGACACAGATAGACAGACACAGGGAAAGACAGACACATACAGATAGACTGACACAGAGAGACAGACATGGACAGATATACACAGAGACAGAAAACACAAACAGTGACATACAAACAGTGACATACAATGAGAGAGACACAGATATGAAGACATGGAGAGAGGGAGAGAATAGAAAGAGCGAGAGATACAGACAGAGGCAGACATACAGAGAAACAGAAACAGGGATAGTGAGAGAGAGGGAGAGTCTTTGAGAGATTGAGTCAGAGTGTGAGTGTGAACATCTTCCTCATCTTCTGTAGTGGGGGCTTTGGATTTGGTTGGCTGAACTAGTGAGTCGGAAGCTTTGCTAGCACAGCCAAACATCAAGCAAGTGCAACAACACAAGACGTAGCAAGCCAGCTAATATTAGTTTCTAGTCCAACTGCAAGAAGTCCAGCTCGGTGTCTGTCTTTCAGCCTTTCATTTAGCGAAGCTCCCCCCAGTGACAGCCCAAGATTTACTCTTGTCTTGCTTGGTCACTGTCTCCATTTCACTTCTTATCACTTCACTTCCATCAACGTTTTTTTTGGTCTCAACGCCTCTGCCGTGATGTCGGTTCTGAGAATACCGAGCTGGACCTATGTGTGCCGTAGTGCCGTAAAGTGGTGTGGAACCCAAGAAACAGGCCTTCAGTGCGTGGAGTGGGAATGAAAGCGGTGCCATTCTCCCTATTACAAGTCAGCTGTTATTTTAAGGAAAAATAGTTCATCCTAATTGTAAGGCTCAGTTGTTTGGGTGAAAGGTATCCGCTAAACTGCAAAAGATTTCAACTTTTTTTGAAGGAAGAAGAGAAACTTTGGCTTCAAGTGCAAGTTGAGCTTACTGTGAACATTTTCATGGTCAGTTGGAGGCGTAGCGTGTGTCTGAAACGAAGCGTTTTTGTTTTTGCAGTTTCTTTGAAGTGGACGGGTAGTGGACTTCAGGGCTCGGTGCCACCGGAGCTTTGTGCCAGTCGTTTTCAGCCCATTTCAGCTGTGTGCCCGGTGGGATTGTCTCTGCCTCTGCTCTTCATTCCTCCGAACTCCATCCAGATCTCAGGCCTCTGCTTTCCATTGCCCGTGTGAGGTTTGGCCTCTGGACGCCGCAGCAAAACAATGCCACCCTAATCTGGTGTGTGAAAGTCAGTGTGCATGTGTGCAGTTGTGTTGCAGGCATCCTTTTGAAGCACTGCATGCTGGTGTAGATTTGTGTGCACAAGCGAATGTGTTTACATGTGTAAATGTAGGTTTGTTAAACTGCGGTCTGCGTGTGTGTGTGTGTGTGTTTATGAGATACATAGCAGATCAAACTGCTCCAGTTTACATTGAGTAGTCCTTACTGTAAAAAAGCCTTTTGGGAGTGTTTAACCAAAGAACATACTCCTTATTTCTACAGGTCAATAGGTACAAAAAAAGAGGGATAAATAACACAGACCCACACACATAAGCAGTCAGCAAAATGAAAGATGAGTAAGGTGATGTGTTTATGACCATATTTGGTCCTTCGCTTCCTTCAATAAAACAGATTAAGTATTTTGGCCACAGCTGCATTGTCTTCGTCACTTGTGTGAAGAGTTATTGGACAGCTCCACCGCTGAGCGCTCCACAGGAATGCAGTTTGTTTATCAGTTTTTACCCTCGTCTTATGATCAAAGCAGATATTGTCAGGAATGAGTGGACAAATGTAAATGTTGTAGTTACAGTATTGATAGCTGAAGAGAAATCTGCTGCTTCCCCAGGGGATTCAGAGGTCAGTTACAGAGCAGCAATGGCTCTGGACGTTTTGCTCAAGGGCACTTGAGCAGGGTGCCGGTTCTCTAGAACCTGGAGACCAGCTGCTGACCCAGACATCTAGTTTGTTCTTTATTCTTTCCTGATGAAATCGGCGAGAAAACGCTGTTGTCCCCCTCTGACTTTGCGCTCATCACTTTCAGTTATTTATTATGTTACTGCTGTTCGTTTCTTTACAGATGCTTTTTGTGGAAAATGTTGGCTTAGTTAGATTTATTTTACAAGCTGATTATAAACTCTAACAAATGCTTTTTTGGCTTGGCCTCGTGGGGTTTGTGTGAAGTTTGAGATAAAAAAAAAACAAACCCATTTCATCAGTGAGTCAAAGTTTCACCAACATCAATAACCACGCCTAATTACTTTCATCTCAGCGTGTCTGAGTCATGGGATTCTTGCACAGAACTCAATATGAATTAATTACAGAGTCGAAACAACTGTTGATTTTGGATAAGAAGTCTGAATCCAGTACATCACTGGATATACGACAGAGCTCTCTGCATCGTTACTCTTCTGAAGTGGAAAAGTTTACATGTTTTGGGAGGTCCTTCCAAAAACTATAACCTCGGATCTGTTACGTTTGCATGGCAGTTCTCTTTTGCACTTTATTTTTATTTTTTTTTAGAAGAGTGGAGGTTGTAACAGCAGCAGATTAGTGTCTTTTTTTCAAACCTTGATAAACTTGTATATTTCTTATTTAATTGTGAGAATTGTTAAACAAAATAATGCCAATAATAAATGGAAAGAAAAGCTAATTCAAACTCTATGTTATTTCCAAGCAACTCAACTGCATTTTTGCTTCTTTCTGATTAATATACAACACAAGAGAGGGAAGGCCGGCCAAGGGCCCCTGCACACATAAACTGAGACATCTGCACGCACAAAACGTGAACACATTTTTTATTTTCTGTTTCAAACCCATCACCCATTGGATGTTGCTTGACACGCAGGGCTGCATGATGCAGTGTCAAGATTTTGGATGTTGTGCAATGTGGAGTTTGGTGTCCCCACAAGCCTCCGTGACCTACTATTACTCGTAACGCCCTTTTCCGGAGTAGATTAACAGAGACACTTGGTGTGTGTGTGTGTGTGTGTGTGTGTGTGTCTTCACAGAATTCCAGAATAAACTGCAACACATGAGCAGTGTCGTCTAACTGCCACTTTCCTGGATATCATTGATCCTAGGAAATAGGACAGTGGAGTATTCTAACGCCACAACATCCATGTTTATTAAACCCATTCACCCAGAATACGCAGAAATGACCCATTTGCTTCGACACTTTACTGGACACAGCTCAATGATAAACCAGCTGTTTATTAGTGGCCGACACGGGCGGATTACTGCAGTGCTGCCAAAAACAACTGCGGCTCCTCCCAGCTGCTAAACAGAGCTTTACTCTGAAATTATATTTTGTTATCTTTTAAATTCTTAGTGTTTTCATTGTTTTTGCCTTCTGCTTAGAGTTAAACTCGAATACTTTCCTATAAATACCTGATAATATATGGTACTGATGATTCTGTCTCACCAGTGTTTTATCTCATTAAATGCGACTGCAGACCTACACAGGAGGGCTGCAACTAACAGTTATCATTTAGCAACTGATCTGTTGACTATTGTTCTTATTAACCGATCAGTAGCTTGCAATCCAAAACCTTGAGACAGAACAGAAAAAAGCAGTTAATCCCACATTTATGACGCTTGATTCAAGCGGCCAAATTGTCAGTCCTAGCCCTGCCTCTCTGACCTCTGGACTGAAATGTTGCCTCTTGATTTGGCATTCTTGCAGCATATCGAGACGAGCCAGCATCTGTTTCTCTTATTTGGCGTATCTTCAGTAGCTTTGCACCCTGAGCATTTAGCCGTTAGCGCAGAGTGTTTTTTAACACAATATTTAGCCTGTCTCCAGTGCAGAGAAATGGGCCTCATTAGCACTCTGCCCTATCTGTCCTAACCGGGATCGCTAATACTCCATTGGCAGCGACCCAGCAGAGCTAGCTAATGCTCACACAGTCAGAGCCACAGTTAATTTGCAGGGTGATGATGGCCATAGTAAATTAAATTAATGAGACTCTCGATCATCTGTCAGCTCCATAGTGCCTGGTATCCAAAAGCTATGAATCTGCTGCTCTTAAAATTAGGTCATGAACACTCTGTAACACAACACTGCATAGACTGATAATAAAACAATGTCTTGTATAAAAATCATGTGCAGAAAACCCAGCATGACCTCAATATAATGGAAACTGCATCAACTGAGAGATATGAAGTTAGACGTCGGTGGAATGCGTCTTAATGTATTAATATGAAGGAGGAACTTTTTATGGCCGCTGCTCTAAAGAACGTGGAGATTTTCCAACACGAGGTGAAACTACAGAGCACCCAAAGGTGGGAGGAGAGGAAAAAACGCTCAGCACAGGGAGAAACAAAGGACCGGAGACAAAAGAGGAATCCAAAAGTAAGGCACGCACAGTATGTGACCCTGAATCCCAGCCTGCTTTAGTTACATAGGCTGTTTGATCACTCAGTTGCAGAAAGTACTGATTAAAGAGTTTTTTATTGAAAGTACTTTACCAATTACTCAACAGTAAACGTAATTAGTTACATTACTCTTTTTCAATAGCTACTAATCATTATTCAGCCTAGCTCTGTAAAAGGTATCTGCCAGTACTTAACATGCTAAATCTTAGCATGTTAAGAGAAAACAAGATACTGTGATTGAATCCACATCCATCCACAGCTAGCGTTGGTGGCTGGATGTTGGATGTTGGATTGCATGTCCAGACCTTTTTGATTCGGGTGGCCCAAGTGTATATATTTTTTATAATTTGTTAAAAATTAAAAACTAGAAGTTCTTTGTAAACATATGGGACATATATTCTCTCACAGTCTCTTAGTTCAGATTTGGGATGTTTGTGGAACTGGGATGGTGCTTTGGCGAAGGCAGGAGTATATCCAGTATAAGGATAAAATTTGGTGGCCACAAATTAAGTTTTGCGGCCATGGGCCATGGTTAATGTTGAACACTGAACTGTAATGTAATTTAATGAATTTTAAATTGTAAAGGATGTCCCGACAGCCTACGTAATTCATCATACAATTCGTAACAGCAAGATCCCTGGTTCTATTCAGACCTGACCTGTTGTTTCACGTCACCCCCTTTTCTCTCCCCATGTTCCATTTCTGTCTTCATTGTTGCGGTCTGTAGAACATAGTGAAATGTAGTCGCAGTACTGCAGCCCATTGCTGAGTATCTGTTAGTAACCTGCACTGCTGTCACTCTACAGCAGTCTAAAACAAATCCAGATGATATTGATGACAATCAGCTGTTGCATACTCAACGTAAACAAAAGACAACGGTCATGTTTTCTTCAGAGTCACAGAATGGAAAGGCTGATCACTTTCCTCTGTCTTTCCACCTCATTTTATTCTGGTTCCAGACATCCACTAAGAGAGTAAGACGTTTTGGACTGCACTGCTTCGTTGTGTTTCTTGTTTGACCAAATAATCTGCCTTGAGGACCCGCATTTCATTTTTCCATCTCTGACTTCTTCGCTCTTGTTTTAAAGCTCCCCTGAGACGGAATAAATTAAACTTTTTATCTCAACAATAAATATCCAGGGATTAGAAACGAGATTGGGGTGAGATTGGTCTGGGGCGGCGTGCATGTGTGGGGTTTCTACGCGTGTTCCTTTATGCGTGCCGGACACGCGGGCTTGCATGTATGTCAACGCCACCATTTTTGAGGAAGAAACTTGGAAACCTCAGTGTTTGCTCTTTAGCTCTCTCTCTAGTAAAGATGTGAGTGTAAGATTAGTTTTACGCATCTGAGCTGTGTGTGAGCGCAGCCAAACCTCACTCATAAGCCAAGAACACTGACATTCCAGTTTTCAGAAATCCCATCACATGCTGATAAGACGTGCGGTATTTCTGAAATGCACACCGGATCACTCCTCCTATCTGCTTCAATCATTGCTATGTCAACACTGTCACCGGTGGTGCGTCAGCCGTGTGGATGAACAACGATTTGACGCAGTGAGGGTTTGGGGTTCAACTCTCCTGTGCAGCTCAAATGTCATTATCTGGAAATATTTAGGGGTTAGATTCCTGCAAGTCAAGAACGGTACTGTACCAATAAATTCAAATTCCAGCAAGCAAAATCACCATCACTGTTTCCTGTCATATGAAACCTGTATTTCGCAACTCCAGAGGGACACGAATGGCAGCAGGCTGAATACATTTACTGTGAAGGATATGAAATTATGCATAAAACCTTGAGTAAATGTTTTGTCTGTACTAGTAGAACAGTAAATACATGTTGAATAGTGGCAGCAGTAATGGCAGAGGAGGGTCCCACTCACTGAAGAGGAGTCACTCCGGTCTTCAGATCACAACACTGGCTACAAGCTTTTCATAAAATCAGCTGCAAAATCTTATTGCTTGTCCATAAATCACCGGCTGGTGTAGGTCCAAGATACTTGTCAGGCCTCCACCAGCACAAACCTTGTAGACCTCTCAGGTCGGCTGCTTTCGGATTACTGGCTGTTCCCAGAGTCAAAGCTAAGCGTGGTGAAGCTGCACACATGTGGAACGAATTGCTAAGAGAGAGACTAAGGCTTGACAATGCTGACTACTTTCTGCATTACTTACTTTATCATGTGATTCTCATGCTTTTGCCTGTGTGCTCTGCAAAGTCCTTTAGGTATGAAATGTGCTATATAATATATAATTTGCAGACAGACAAGAAGATGTGTTTTTCGCCATCCAGCCTTCATCAAGGTTACAAGTATGCAGTTCAGATGTCTCTTAAACAGCAAAAATCCACTGGTGATCCCCATTAAGCTAATTGCTATTGCAAGGTAATCACATAACAACCAATCAGCATCTACCATTGGAACAAGGAAAGGGGTGAAAACTAATTCACTATAATAAAACAAAAAATCAATGTGAGCACCTTCAACCAGGCTTGCTAATGAAATCTCTTCACATATCAAATGGTACATATAGTGATGGTTATAGCAATATCTCGAAGTGTCTATCTCAGAATACAAAGAAGGAAAGAACTTGTACAATATCCACAGCTGTATAAAAAAGATGTGGTAACACTTTACAATACAGGACACAAAAATGTGAGCAGTTATTGAGGAGCGAAAGAGGAACTGATGATAATAATCGTTAAAAAATAAATCAGTAATGGTGAGTTATAGAACAGACTGATTAAAGAACAGAATGATTAGTTCATGTGAATCAGAATAGCGAGTCGTTCCTGACTAACTCCGAAACCACAAACATTTAACGACAAATCACCATCTGCATAATGTTAAGAAAGTGCGTTTGATTCGGAAGTGATGTGGTGTGATGTCAGTATGAGCTAGTATCTGTGCAGTAGGTCTTCATGCATCTCCTGATCTGGCAATAATAGTCTACTATTACCTCTGTTCTGAACTATGTCCCATAGCCCAATTCATAAAGACACCTGTAAGTTATTCCGGATACGAGCTTCCCTGGGCTTTTATCCGCATTGTGACACTAACCTCAAGCTTGGCTGCAGAGTTGTTGTGGTTTGGAGCTTGCTGTGCCTCGGAGAAAAGGATTATCTCATATTTGTTAAGAGATTTATGGTGACTGGCATGAAACACACATTCTTTAGACAACCACCTGTGTGTCCTACTTTCGCTAAGTTCTACAGGTAGCGTAATTACCTCATTGCACTTTTAGTTATACTAATTATACGTATATTATTAATTATTATTTGGCATTTTTAAGATTAGATGTTATACTCCTTGTGTTTGTAGACCGTATGTTCTAATTCTATTTAACTGCTACTTTATTTGACATTTGCTTTTGGTTCCACGTTTAATCGTATTAATTACGATTAATAATGTAATTATATATTTTAATAGCACTCAAAACAAAGTTACAAGGTGCTTCACATAGCAAGAAAAGAGCACATACATCACAACATAGAAACATATAACACAGCAATAAAAGAATAAAAGTACTAAGCGAACCACATGCATTTCAAAATCAAAATGTCAGAAACCATAAAGAGAATAAAACTAGAACCAGATGAAATCAGGGAAATTAGTGCAATAAAAGTACATTTTAAGCTAACAGAAATAGAAAAAGTGATACAAATATATATGTATAAATATAATATATTGTCTATAACAAAGTGCAATATTCCTTTTTTAAATTTTATTTGAACATGGAACTAAAATCACATAGAACAAATGCAGAAAGAGATTAATGGAGTCATTACTTTTCTTTTTGTTCTCACTACTTCATATACTACATTTGGTTACAGTTCATTAACGTGATAGTCCACATCCCCAAAAAGCAGTACAAATAAAATATCTGAAATCAATCTGTTTCCTTCAGATGTAACATTCCTTGGTGTTCTTTATAATTCCTATTCCTTCTTTTCTTCTTGTTTTTGCTCTTTTTAGTGGCATTAATTTGAGGTTGTTGTGAATAAAGTTAACCAATTTCTTTATTATGGTGTTCCTGGACCAGCTGGTTCATTGACACAAGACTCATACATAATGTCACGAGATAACATTATAACCTAAAAGCATCCAAACGTTCAAACTAAGCCCCTTGAAGGACATACAGCCCTCTGAGTGACAGCGTATATACTTGACTACATGAATGCCCCGTTGACTTCCTCAACCCCCTCCCACCAACACACACACACACACCAGCAGAATCACAGCTCAGGAATGTTTACCTGCTGGTGAGCCTTGATTTTTGTTTGTCTGACATGTCTATCCGGAACCTGGCAAAATAATGGATGAGTCTACATACTGATGGACAGGTCTCTTTCCCCTATGCCCCTTAGCATTACGACAGTGTCCATGCAAAATTGATTTGAGATTAAGAGGAATGATGTTGCACGGTTATCTGGCCAAAAAAATAAAGGTATTCTCAAATTTCCTTGATGCACTGTGTCAACCCGGGACCTGTCCAAATGGGCAGCCATGGCCATTTGCCATGCTACGTGCATGCAAATGTGACTCCTTTGTCCATTTAAAGCAAAGCCACCTCCACCGTTGGCACAGCATTCTTTGTCCTCCTGGTTAGAGCCTCGCCAATATTTACATGTCTCTGGGCCTTTATCTTTAGGGTGTCTGCAGTTAGTGCCCTTGCTTTTTGTCCTCGCGCTGCTTCTCAGCTAGCCACCCTCAGCTCTGCAGGTCTGGTGCACAGCGAGGTCAGCCAACCAAATCCAAATCAAACAATGAAAAACATCTCGCTACCTCCTCTGCTGCCAGCCACCGAACTAGAACGACAACACATGTTATTTTGTTTGGCAGTCGACGAGCGCTGACATTTTCATTTACCAGCCGTGAGGTGGCCACGTAAGAAAAACGTGGTTCGAGGTTCATCTAAGGCCTGTAGAAGGAAAATAGTGCCGTCAGTGTTGTATCAGTACTGAATGCTGATATAACTCTTCCCCACTGCACACTAATTAAAACGAAAAGCAAAAAAATCATTAAAATAGGAGCCGTTTATTTTCAACACGACTGCTGGTTTTTGGCGAGAGCTACAGTATACTAGCTGACGGACAGTCGCTGAAGTCCACCAATCAGAAACCAGGAAAGACATCAGCCAGACCTACTGTATAGCTGTAGTGTGTGATCAGGGTCTGCACATTGTGACAGCCCAGGGGACTTAGAGGCAAGAAACTAGGAGGCTCAGAGACAGTTGACGAAAACACAAAGAATTTTAATAAGGGCGGTTAAACTTTAACTTAAGTTTCATCCCGTCCGGGGTCTGGTCTTTGTCTCTGCGGCCTTCGAATCAGCTTTATTGGCCAGGTATGTTGTACACATACAAGGAATTTGGTTGGTTTCTCCCTGGCCATTGCTCCTCTTGACAACCTCCGGGCAAAGAGCCTCCTCAGTGCGTCCTTTCGCTTCCTCGTCCCAACTCTCGTGTCGCTCGGCAGCCTGATGAGTAGCTGCCTCCCCGGATTACCTGATGGCTCGCAGGTGTGACCAATTCCACATGCCCAGAAGCTGCAATGCATGGACTGGATAGGACACTGCCTCCATCACCTCCCCCAACCTCAGCTTGGGGACCTGCCTCCTGTGTGGCTTGGCTGTTTCCCCTGGTTTTCCACAACACATAATGGCAACATGCTAACGGTATAAACTCTGACTCAACCAAGACAAGCCCTCTTTCTTTCAGTGTGTTTACTCTTGCACAACGCAGAGTAATTTCATTTAATAGGCCCTGCAGCTGACTTAAGTGGCCAGTATACTGCATTAGTGCTGCTGTGCTGTGACCATGTCTGTAACTTTCCTAAACGGACAATTAAAATTGGCGATCTGTGCAAAGGAGCCCGGGGTTTGAGCTTGTCTCTTTTTTTATTTGTTACACAACTATTTGTGGCACAGCTACAGAGGTCGACAGTTAGAAGATTTGCTCTGTTATCCCCATATTTAAACAATATCACATCCCCCCCTCTCTGTGACGGCCAGCTTTTTACATCGCCTTCCAGTGTGGTTGTGCAGATCAGTATAAGCACTTTTGATTCCGACGTGATGTCTGACGTCACGTCATTGAAACCACTTCTTTTTCTGTATAACCGCGGCCCTTACTCCACACCCCAGCTCTGAGATAGCAAGGCAAGGCGACTTTATTTATATAGCACATTTCAAACACAGAGGCAATTCAAAGTGCTTTAAATAGGCAAAGAAAAGCATTTGAATGACATTAAAAACCATAATCATAAAATCAATGAACATAAAAATAAAATGACATTTTAAAAGGAGATACAGTCAAATAAAATACAGTTACAGGGCAGTGCTAAGTTGTACGTTGCCAATGCAACACGGAAATGAAAGTGCAAGAAATATATTCTGCCTAATTACAGCCTTTTAACATGAGTAATAACCATCATGCTGTCGTAGGATTGTACAGGTTATTTAAGAGATTTGACGCTGGTCATTTGCCTTGAGTTGTCATTGTCGGAGAACAATAAGCCTAAATAGGCAATCAATCCAGAATGTTCTCTCTTCTGCCCAGTAAATGCACTGTGATCTGTCGTCAGCAACATGAAATGATGCCCGCATGTCCTCTCTCCCTCTGAGTCACACACAAACACAATTGATTTCCTCTCAGCCGCCAGCATCCCTGTCTGTTGTACGTGCGGTGTGACTCACCTTTAACCTTTTGTCTTTCTTCTTACTCACCAACCCCCTCCTTCGACTCTGACATTCATTACCACACAGCCATAATCTCCCCACAATCAACCTTCTCCCCAGCACAGAACAATTATCATCTGGTCTTCCTTTCACCCACATATCATGCTGTGCCAGTTGTCACAGACTAAATAAATACGTGTATATGTTCGTAGCAACGTCAAGGCTGAAATTAGGCTGCAAAGCGGGAAAAACTGACAGCTTAGATAACGTCCATGTTTTAGAGCACACCATCGGGGCATGTTAAACAGTAGTTAAAAAACACAAGATGGCAGGCAGGCAAACTGGTGCAGTGTCTCCCATTACCTTCAGCATATTTATCCTGGCACAAACCTAATGGACGAGATGGGGGACTGAACCTGCAGTCCTTGATCTGTTGCAAAAATGCATTTGAAAGATTTCTTGCTGAGCTGCCACGGAGAGATAGTTAACATCAATAACAAGGAAAATGCTCTTAATGCTGGAAATGACTAGATTTCATTAGGGCAGCTGAGTAAAACTATTCCCTGAGTCAGACTCAAATAATAATCATGATAATAACAATTTCAATTGAGCTGGTGTTACTAAACACTAACCCCTAAAACAACGAGTATCACTTTGCCTTCAGGAAATGCTAATGTATACAACATGAGAATTTTGATATTAGTTTAGCTGTTAATGTTAACATTTAGGAATTTTTGCTATTAGAATTTGTAGTTTTACATACAGTATTAGCACATATTACTGCCTGTTGGCACTGTATCATCAGCCATTAAACATCAAACTCAACACAGGGCAGTCTGCTTTATTGCAGAAACAACATATTTGTCCTTTAACCTTCTTGTTAAATTTGGAATGAGACTGCAGATGCGTTTGGTTTAAATTACCCAAATGTACTGTAGGATTAATCATTCCGATTACAGTGAACCACCTAAGCAGCTCTTCATCAGAGAAAAAACATTAACACTGATATGTATTCTTTGGAACTGAGTCTTTAGGGAGTATCTGTCTGCATCTATATCTGTGTGTGGGTTGCTGTCAGTTCTGGTTGTAGAGTGGGTCAGTTTAACACTTAAACCACAAATTTCCACTGCATATAATTTGGAATAATTCAGAACTGTGGTAAAATGTAATATGGGGTCAGCTGACCCAAACCATCTCTGCTTAAGGTCAGCGTCACAGGGAGAAGTTTATGATTTACGGTTCTCATTAGAGTGTACATAAAATATTGCAGATGGGTAAACACTGTTAGTGGAGGAGACAGGAGGGAAAAAAATCAAAATTCGACCCGGCCTTCATACAAACCAGACGGAGAGATAGAGTGTGTAGATGAAGAGGGTGAGGAGATGTGAAGAGGGAGATGGAGAGGGTGCGAGGAGAGGACGGGAGGCGGAACGAGAGGAGGCAGTCTGGAGGCTTCATGCCAGATGTCCAATCTCCTCGGCTCAGCCTGGAGCTCCCAACCTAACTTAAAGGGACGAGGGCATCAGCTGTCAGTCAGCGCTACCTTTCGCACACACAATAAGGATTTTTTTTTTTTATGGAGATCCTTAAGAGAAGAGCATTCTGTTAAGCGGATGAGCCAAGCTGGCGAATTGTCCAAATTTAATAAGAAAAGGTGGTGATGGGAAGGCAGGTTGATGAATCTTCTTGCATTCCTCCTGCTTATTTACGCTTACAAGATATACAAGATACAGATATTAAGAAAATATTGGCTCATTGCTGGAATTTGTGAAGGTGAGGGGACCATATCTCAGATTCAGATGCATCGTAGTGCAGGCTGGCCGTCAAGCAAAGCAGGACGCTAATTAGACATCTTGTATCGCTCTGCTTACTTTAAACTCTTTGTGTGCTTGTCTTTGTTAGCTGTCTGTTTAGCATTACGAAAGCCTGAGTGAGCCATGATCCAATTAAACAAATCCAGACCAAAGGTTGGCCAGTCACTCACTTCGTTGGGCTTATGGTAAGACTGCCTGTACCCGAGGGGTTTGGGTGCGTCTATACTCCCGATGTGAATAATAAAATATAAACACGCAGACTCCGTAGTCTGAACTGGGATGGCCAATGCACATATTGACAGATCCACAACTTCTGTTCTTACCCTTCACAATAAAACTGTGTGGAGTTTGCATGTTCTCCTTATGCTCACTGGGGGTTTCCGCCATAAAAATATATAACCCCATAGGAAAACCATGAGAGAAGAACGTATTGCTCTACTGCCCTGTCCCTGACCAAGACAGGGCATGGGCACTTGGCCTTGGTCCCCGGTCGCCATATTGAAGGCTGACCACTGCACCACAAATTTCATCGGGGGACGCAATTTGCGTGTGTGTGTTTGAGTGGCCTCCACGTGTGTTGTGATCTTCATGCTTGACAGTAAAAGACCTCAGGGTCCCTGTTTGTTTGTTTTTTAAAAGTCAAAGACATATACACTGTATAGCTGTTTACCACGTCAATAAAATACTTTACAGTAGCTTTGATTTGATGAATCAGCAATGTTGCGTTCCAAGAGCAGCTCCAGGCCTTCAAATGTGTTGTGGGAATAGATATGCATGATTCTGAAGTGCACACATGCATTCATCTCATGCGTGCATTAAGGACTAATTTCATCAGCCTCATTTTCCATGCTATTGATTGCAGAAGACTTTTAAAGATTACTTTCATTGCATTTCTTGGCATTTATGGGACAACAGACAGCACAGAGATATTTACTTTTTACAGTAAATGTCTCTCCAGCTTTTACAGACATGTCGTGCTTCCAGCATGACGACAGCGAGAGTATAATCCTTACATATACATTACACATTGCTCTTATAAACTGCTGAAACTGGAGGACGAGGCAAACCTAAACACACAGAGGGAGAGGGTCCAGAGAAGGTATTAGGCTCCAGTATGAGAAAGAGTCCAAACCAGCCATTGCGCGCTGTCAAAATATCTTATCTTATCTTATCTTAATACCTGATTCCTGCAGTTCACAACTCATCACAACAGCTGGGAGGATTTTGGGGGGAGTGGGAGGGGGCAGAGGGTCAGCACAGGATTAATGGAATGAAGTGGAATAAAATACAAGTCTACTATCATACTTTCACTGTCATCTTGGTGGGAAATGCCTTTTGCTTGAAAAATCATGAACGTCATGCAGCCTTTGGGCTTTATCCGGTAATTCATCAAGATAATAAGCCATTAAAAAGATCAGAATTCTGCGTGTGTTTACGTCTGCAACTTGAAGTTACACTTCACCTTTTGGGAGGTTGTAAGGCAAAGAATTAATAAAAAATTGAGAAAATTGTCAGAATACTTGAAGGACATCTCTTGCACATCTTATGAATGTTAACATTGTGAAAAAACACAATTAGCTGCTCTGTGTGGCTGTATTTAGGCACATCAGCACTTTAACACAAGTACAGCTGAGGTTTGATGGGAATGTAACTAGTTTTGCAGGTATTTGGTCATTAACAAAGCATGCGACACGTTAAAATGTTGACCTGGTGATGCCGCTGGTCAGACCAAAGTCATTAGGATTCATCCTCCGGGCACCACGTTTCACAGCAATCCATCCAACAGTTGCCAAGATATGTCACTCAAAACCAAAAACGTGTGTGTGTGTGTGTGTGTTGTGTGTGTGCGTGCGTCTCTCCACGCAGGGCTACATGGCTCAACACAATGCTGTCTATTCTCACATCAGCACGGTGCATTTGAATAGCAAAGGCTACTGGGGCAGCAGTGGGTGGAGAAGAACAACGCCAGGGTGGTACAGTATCTGTCAGCGGGAGGAGCACCGGGTGACACTGACACACACACACACACACACACCCACTCACACACCCACACCCACACATACACACACACACACACAGAACAGTTTGTCTGGCTTGTTGGCTGATTTGGGTTTTCTGTTACTCTGTCTCTCTGTTGTTGTTGTTTTTTTTCCCCCATTCTTTCCACCATGCCTGGAAGTAGGATCGCCCCCCCCCCCTCGCTCTCAGACCCACATTGTTCTGTTTAGTCTCAGAGTCCAGGAAGAGGCTTACGATGATCCGTTGTTGCTGCTGCCTCTCTGGCCCCTCTCTTGTCGGCCCCCCAGCCTTGGTACAGTAGAGGTGAGGAGGTGGGTGAAAATCAGAGAAAGAAAACTCAGCAGAGAAATGTCCCTGCAAACTTTCACACACATAAACACACACATCACCAATCAATTTTCTCCCTCCATTTTCCCCCTCTGTGGCAGTTTGGAGGACGCTGTCTGCCGCCCTTGTAACCCCCCTTTATCCATTTCCCCTACACCTCCTCCTCCTCCTTTTGGCTTCAGCCCCTCCCCCTGTTTGCCCCCTTCCACCTCACTAGCCAATGGGACCAGACGGCCTTGTCCGGGCATGGAATGACTGGGGAGGGGGAGTGGGAGGGGGTGGGAATGACCAACTGGACCAGACCAAACACCTTTCCAGCCAGACAAGCAGGAGCAGAGAGGCTGAGAGTGCATACGTCGAGATTTGGTTTAAGAAAATATGCCTTTGCGTCTGCGTGAATGAAAGTTGCTGTTGCTTCCTCTCAATGGATCTATAAAGCTGCAGGAGTGGTGGAGGGGGTGTTTGAACACGAGACCTGAAAGGAAGACCAGAAGAAGAGGAAGAGGAGGCACACAGGCAGGAAGGTAGACACCAAACATTAGAGAGGGAGGAGGAGAAGGGTACCAGACTGAGCTGATGCCAGTTAAGGCTGTCAGCACAGACAGCTGACATCCTAACACACGGACAGACTCACCCACAGCCCTTCACAATGTCAGCAGGAGGACAGAGGTTTTCGGACATGGAGATGTTAGTAGGGATGGAGGACAAGCAAGAGGGCACCGCCAGGAGCAGGGCTGGGAGCTGTGTGGAGTTTTACAGTGTCAAAGTAAGTGTTCCTTTGCTCTCTTGCTTTTGGTAAAGTTGAGAGAGGGTTAATCAGCATGTCAGCTTATAATCAAATTTCTGTATATGTGTGTGATTGCCAGACTGAGTAATGTGTACGTTTGCGTGGGAAGTCACAGAATATTAGGGAATTTCACAGATCACGTCACAGGAACATGCCAGTATGTGTTTTCCCACTTGGTGCACACACTTCTGGGGAACGAAATAATATCTACTTCTGGCTCAGTCACAGAAAGTTCATGACTAAGTTGTGGAGAAATCGGGCTTTGCAAGAGGAAGACACATATACTCAGCATGCGGACCACAGGTTGAGAAACAGCTCAATTCTCCACAATGCAATAAAGTGCACATAATGTTGGTGTGCATTTAGAGGGATGAGTTCAGCCGTTATTACAACCACTTCTCTGTGCCTCTGTTAAATCCAGAGCACTAAAAGAGATTTGTATGTGATTGAAAAGAGCTGAGCTGTTCGAGAGGGGTCCGAGCCGTGTTGCCAGATGCTCAAAGCCGCCTCAGCAGTGGACACAGCTGAACCTGATGTTTTTTCTGGGTTAATGACCTCAAAGTCTTGCAACAGGTCTGCATCACTCAACTATTTTTAATGCTGCGTGATTTATAGGAGAAATCCACATCTTCTCCTGTGTTGGATGAAGGTCAGTCAAATTCAGATTTCATGCAGCTGAACCAGAAATCTGAAATATAAAGCAAAGTCCTTTGTACACCAACGACACCATTCTTATCTTACACTGTCGGGCATTCAAAATTTAAACAAACTTATACTTAATCTTCTATGATAACACACCATGGTGCTGTGATAAAATGAGTACACTGAGGTGCTGAGTTTATTACAGTCCTCAACGAACAGACCTTTTCTTAGTGTCAAGGCTTTCTCACTTTGTGTTTGGTAAGTATGTCCTCAGGGGCTTGCCATAAAAGGAAGAGGGTCCTGCATATACAGTGTTTTGGGCAAAAACAGAGGACTGGCTCTTTATGTGAAGCTGTTGACGGTCTGCCAAAAGTCTGACAGAAAATAGAAAGCTGAGCAGGTGCACTTGTTCTAAGTAGTATTTGATAGATAATTAAAACTATGGTTGTTGAAACACTTCATCTGATTCACAGCCGACGCTGCTCATTGTCGAGAGTCAACAGTGGACTATCTAAATAAAGTGATACCTGATGTAGTTTGAGGCACATTATTGGCAACCGTGGAAGGGATGCTGAGTTGAGTTCAGCTGCTTGTGAGGAGGCCTGTTTGTGATCAGCTCTGGCAGCTGTTTGCCGACACTTTTACTTCTGCTAGACCAGCTGGGCAGCCATCCAATTATTACTGCATTTGTCAATCTGAATCTCTTTGGAAAGAAACACTGGCTATCAAAATGTTTCTGCCTTAATCGTTATTTATGTCTGTGCCTTAGCCTTGATAAATCATAAGCATGGAAAGCCTCCAAGGTGAACGGCTTGCATGCTTTCTAAAGGATTTATGCTGATGTAAATATATATCAACTTAGAAAAATCATATAGTTGTCTGACTGCATAAGGTCATCTGACCTGATTTACACACCCTTCTCTTCATTGGATAACAAGTAGGCCAGCTAGATACCTGGTAATCTCTGCCTGGACTACTTTTCATTTTATTGCCATACAGTTTATAGGCTGTAAATTTAAGAAGTGTCATGTGTGCAGTGTTTTAACAAGGCCATGAAATGTGTTTGTCTGTTCCTCTCATCCGCTGCGAAAAACAAAGTCTTTCCCTTATTTTCTTTTTTCTTGTGCGGGTATTTCTGTCAATCTGTGGATGCGTTATGCGCACACGCTTGAAATGAAATCTGGGTTTTTTTGGGATTACAGAGGTGTAAGTGTGAGTCAGTGAGTACAGCAGGAAGTCAGGTGGCATCACGTGAGGTGGCCCACAGACCGGACAGACTCAGAGGAATGCTGTTTTTGTGTGGAGCGGCTGAGGGGCTGCTGTCGTACAGTACATCCCCCCCTGAAGCTAAAAGCATTGGTAACGGATTGTGCAAATATATGAATTTGGCCATTCAAATGCAAAATGAAGTATTTTCTAATTAGTGTGGTGTGATTAATCTTAATCATTCCTATAATAATATATAACCTATAATAGATGTATAGGTGTATAGATGGTTTTGGTACAGCACTATGTCTCTTTCTGCTTCTGTCTAAAAGGTCCTGTAAAATGTGACACAATGTCCAAATGCATTTTCAGTTAGCATTATATATTAAAATATTTCTCTCACCTTTATTATTTTTTTGAATTGAGAAATATAATCCAATAAAATGTGATTTTAGATTCAAACTTGCACATTACGCTCAAACAGGACCCATGCGGCCAAACTACCCCGTATAAATAAAGGTTGGACAAATAGATGAATAAACTGTAGTAGCTGCAGTGGCATGGCTTGAATGTGATGACTGGGGTCTGAGTAATAGCCTTCAAGTTGGAGACAATATTCCTTCTTCCTTTTTGGTGCTTGCCAATAATGAAAATATGAGTAATAAATGTTTGGTGAAATATGGTGATTTAATGGGAACTTTGTTATGATCACTATGAATCTTGGGATGAACACTGTGTTCAACTCCAACCGGCAGGAGAAACTGTGGCCTGGTAACAGCTGGAACCAGCAGTCTTATTATTATTAAGTATAAAAACAATGTTTTAGTTTATTAAGTGAAAAACAGTGACATCAGAGCACCTGAACATGATACAAACCCTCCGGCCAACCACAGCCAATCATTCTTTACAAGTCATGAGTTTAATGACTAGTAATAGGGCATGCACGCAGGACACAGTGTATGCCACCTTTATATAATCAGACTGGATTTGCATGTGTAGGTTGGACTCGATTGTCTGACTGGAACACAAGTGCACCTGAGAACTAAGCAGTCAGGCTGAGCAGTCATGTGTGGCAGAGGCGCATTAGCATGCAACAATAATAACAGTGACAAAAGTGAGCCACAGACTTAATGTTCATTGTTATAGATGACGCAATTAAAGCAGAGTCTGCTGATTGATTTTGACACTGTGCAGACATGATTCAACTAATTGCTGCCTGGTCCTGCAGGGAAACACGTGGAAAAGGTCCAAAACAAAATGGCTCGGATATCATTAAAGTTATCTCCTGACTTTTCCAGATATATCATTACTGCCCTGGAGTCATAACAAGTCAGGCCATACTGATGCACTGTATCTGTATGTAGACATGCATGGTGCCTTTGTATATATTCAGCCATGCGTGTGTGTATGTGTGTGTACTATATGAAGGTATGCAATTGTTCTCACATGACTGATTTAATGCATGTACAGTATATGTGTGTGTGTGTGTGTGTGTGTGTGTGTAACAGATTCCTCCAGGGGTTTGGTACTTCATCTCCTTACTGTGTGCTTGTTTGAAGGGGAGACCCACCAAAGACCTAACAAATTGAAAACCTATAAAGACAAACTATAAAGATCTGAGACTTGGACCCAAGTCAGTCTGTCACAAATATGAGCACTTGAGTCTTGTACTTGTACTTGGCTGCTGTAAGACTTGACTCCCTGAAGACCTTTGAGAGCAAAAACATTCACGTGTGTTACGTTCTGACTTGTTAAAATCCAAACAATATTAAATCAAACAGCATCATAGCCATACAGCTTGCAACAACATGTGTTATTATTAGGACTACACATTTAAAGGACGTGGTCTCATGTAAAACTACAATATCAATGCAGCTTTAAAAAGAAAAGTTTCAATAATGTATAATTCTGTATAATTTTAATGTCTGGTATTCAGAGTCATGAAAGGCTTGCAGCTGACTTTCAGTTTGCTTATAAAGACTTGAGACTTGACATTGATTTGTCTGACTTTAGACTTGACTTGAGACTTGTTTTGACAAGACTTGAAACTTGACTTGTACTTCTCTCATTTTACTTCAGACTTGCTTTGGCAAGACTTGGGACCTGTACTGGACTTGTCACGTTTGATTTGGGACTTGACATGGACTTGGTCCAAGAGGTGAGACTGTACTTGTCCTGAAACACTTGCAGCTCTGGTGTTAACGCTCTGTGGCTGATGTGAATTTCCCCACTGTGGTCAAAGAAGGACCCACTGGTTTTATACCATTTAGGATCCATCTCAAGGACTCCTCCTTTTCCTGAATTTTCACTGGAATCTCTCTCAGGCTTCCATCCTCATAGGTGGCCATTTTTGCCAGAGTGAGAGCTAGAGCGAGGGATTCAATGTCAGGCTGAGTTACGTCTCCTCTGCTTCAGACGGTGGTCATGACACGGCAGCTTGTGAAGTCTGAGACGTCAGGGTGGCGGCAGGAGGTATTAGGCCATCTGTAAGAGGAGGGATTATGTCCCACTGATGCTGCGTTCCCAGGTTAGAGAGCAGGAGGAGGAGAGGAGGTGAAGGAAAATGGGGATCGGGGTGGGGAGAAGGAAAAAGAGGAGAGGGAAGAAAAGGATTGGTAGTCAGGGAGGGAGGGAAGGATGGAAGATGGAAGGAAGGAAGGAAGGACGGGGCTCCGTAGGTAGGCCTTGGTCGCCCATCTGATAACTTTTTGTTAACAACCACAGTGAGACAGGTAGCTCCCTCTGCTGCTGCGTCTATGAATAGACTGAGAACAGCCTGACCCAAATAGACTGACTGCACCTTTACTTAATGGAAACTGATCTCTTGCCACAAAAACACAGGTTCAGTGGCTGTTAGACAACCGATGTGTGTCACATAACTGTACCTTTACATCTTCTCCTTTTGCCCATGTGTTTTCTAATAATGTTGTCATGGTATTTGTCTGAGTCCTCCCTCAAGCTGCTGCTTACTAACCCCAACCCCAGACTGTGGTTTGACTGTTTAGGGCACTACCATGCATGAGGTGCATAACATAACATAATTTGGTGACAATTATGACACTCAAACAAAAAAATAATTTTTCTTCTTAGAGCCTGCAGTATGTTTCATGTGGGGATCTGCTCCAGATTCAAACAATTGCAACGATGTCAGAGATGCTAAGGACGCGCCAAGGAGACCAAGGAGCGTGCACGTGTAGGACTGACAGCATCGCGTCACTGACGGTGTTTCTATGGCAACACCACCAAACACAACTGTTGTCCCATCAGCAGTTGATTCAGAGAGGGAGAGAGAGAAAGCCTGGGAGCTCTGCAGCGCATGAGCTCATCCAGATTGTTTCCAGAGCACTAGAGGAGATGGAAGACTAGATTGGGCTTTGTTGTTGTAGTGAGTGAGTAAATGTGTGTGTGTGTGTGTGTGTGTGTGTGTGTGGAGAAGCCGTCCGTGAAGTAATTTGGTCATTAGGTTATTTTTATGGGTTTCTGAGCTGACCTAGTGTAAAACCATGCACAGGCCTATTTTCATCCATGATGTTTGAAGTCCATACACACGCATATACAGTCTGAACATAGAGTGTGAAACCTGACGGGGCGGGGGGGGACAGAAACAGCCAGAAAATAACGAAGAAAGATCTCTGACACATTGGAGAGAGTGATTCATCAGTAAGGCTTTACGTGATTGGCCGTAGGAAATCTCAGGGATGGATTACAGCTGAGGAAAGAGTGGGGGAAAAAAGAAGGGGAACGGTGGATGATATATTTTATTGAGTGCAGGAAAATGTGGCGGCATGCAGCAGGGATAGTGTTCTTTCACAGCAGAGAAGGGTTTAGGTCAGACACTCTCAGACAACATAGCAGGATGGTTTTTGGAAACTTCTAAACGTTTCTCTGTTGCTACATGAGAGACTTTGATGTTTGCGTGTTACAGCGCTACAGTGGCGACATGTGGAGGTAAAGCCGCTGCAGCAAATGTGTAGTGAACGGTATTAGCAAACTCTTGAAGGCTCCTTCTGTGAAACTGTTTGTTCTATAAAATCCGTACCAGTTTTGCAATGATTACCTGGCCGGTATGCTGAAACCTTTGGCTTTCAGAGCTCACTTTCCAGGCCAACAAGGAAATAATAAGTGTGTTATTGTTCGAGTATTTACAAACTAGATGTTCTTTGTCATTCACCTTTCATATGTCAAAGGGTTCATTACAGGGCAAAACTCTGCAAACATGTGTCATCATGCGTGTACATTTGCTCAAGAGCTTAACATTGTATGCTTTCTGACACCACACACAGCTTCCTGTTTCGAAGCAGCCTGATTAAACCAACCTTTGCTATCCAGCAGGCGCTCTCTATGTTCCGATCAACTGTTCTGTCTCCTCTGCACATATCAAAATGCCACCGTCTCGATGATACGCAAGGCTGTGGGGCCACAGAGAACAGTGGCTGCTGATAAGAGTTGTGCTTGATGGTTAGAGCCTGCTCCTGCAGATAAATCTTGTGGTAAATTGCTCTGCTGACAGGAAGGCTTTAGAGAACACAGATAGCTGTTGCAACAGCATGCGCTGCCATGTGGCTGCAGAGAATACAAGAATAAATAGATGAATGTTATCCATATTTGTTTCTTCAGGGCAAGGTGTGTGGACCATACCTGCTCTTTTTCACTCTTAACCCTACCACACCGCCATTGCAGCTTCAGTGCAACCATCACATCATGATATCATGCTGGCAGCTGCAGGGTGCATCAACTGTGGCCTTCGAAGGCAAATTTGACCCATTTCCAGATTTTAAACCAGATATTAGACTGTTTAAAAACCAGCCATTACTGCCCATTAAATGATCAATTCTCCAAACCCATGTTTTTCTCCAAGATAAGCCCATTTGTCTCCCCACTTTTCAGTCACTCTTCTGTTAGACTTTTTCTCTCGCCTTCATTTCTGTTGAAGCTGCCCTCTCTGAAAACAAGCTAAAATGTACAAGATTTAAAAGAAATGTCAGTTAAAACATCCAATAGGGTGAAATGAACATGAGACATTTGTCAGAATACATGTCTGTATGCTTCATTGCTATGTATTTGACTGCAATTTTTCCAGGTTTATTTATCATAATTTCAATTTCTGCCGTGTCTCTCATATAGAGTAGGTCACCCACGCTGGTTCCCCTGAAAATGTAAATGTCTGCAAAATATGACAATGTTGAATAAACCACATATGCATCAGACATCCCAAATCACACACTGAATTAATGAAGTTTATCTTGCAGAGCACCTTTCAGCAGATGCAGTTTTTAGCAGCGGAGATGGCAGCGAGGGGAGATAGTGGCTCTATCTGTTGATTGAGAGATGAAGAGCTGTTTGGTGAGCGAGAAAAAAGTCAGAAAGACAGAGCGAGGGGACAAGTCGCTCAGTTCATCCGAGCTATTTTTAGTCTAGGGCTCGTTATACGACGCCACTACTTCTCCTACACAGTAGCTGGAGCTCTGCTATGGCAACACAGGCTTTAATGACTTATGTGAATGCAGACATTAGCCTCCGAGTGTGTGTGTGTGTGTGTGTGTGTGTGTGTGTCCCCATGTCCCTTTATGGTGTGCTGTCAAGAAATAAACACAACTGTCCATTAGTCTCCTTTGTGCGACCATCTTCAAAGAATCTCTCTCTCTCTCTCTCTCTCTGACACACACACACACACACACTGGCTGCATGACACACACTACTTTCAGTTGCAATTTTCTGTTCAACTTCAGGATGACAATTATGAAAACTTCACTGGACGAAGGACAAGTTGTTGTGACTTCCTGGAAGCAAAGACATTCAGCTGTTAAGTGCTGCTTGGATTTGGAAACCCAGAGCAGGTGCTCCTGACGCACGGGGTTGGATAATTCCTGTCCATAAGAAAGGGGTTGAATTCCCCCAAAATTTCAGCCAGTAGGCTGATTCATTACACTGTGCTTTGTTGACATTTGTCTAACCACATTTGGCCACATAGGCCAAACTATGAGCTGTCATTTTACTGAGAAAGGGTCTTTAGAGGAAACATCTTCTGGCTGAAATATTAATCTAGGTTTAAAATATTGATAAATGCATTTCAGAGTCACACTCTGACATCACTGACAGTTGATGTGGTTTGGAGGCTGCAGTTTTGTGTGTCGGGGCCTCAGGCCAAAATATCCTGTTATCTACAGTTGGCTCTCGGCCGCTGCTGCACGTTTCTCCGCCGCTCTGTTTTGACAGGGAACATGACCGAATGTGCGGCACAAAGTCACGGCTCCACGGCGGTTCTACGGTGCGTTTAAAAATAGCACAGCAGGCGTTCCCTGGAAGCTGACAGGGAGAGTGGGAGCTGGGAGTGCGTGCCTGTTGTGCGCGACACGCACATTTTTGTGATTGTGAGCGCGTGTAAGTTAGCATGTGATTATTGGGTTTGTGTCAGTGTGGGTGTGTGTGTGTGTGTGTGTGTGTGTGTGTGTGTGGCCATGTGTTCACGGTTTGTGTGTGTGTTCTTAATTTAAGGCGGGTTAATTGTGGCTATAATGGGAACAAGTTCAACGTTGCAATTCTGGTCCAGATTCTGGTTTATTTCTGGTAAGACGTACCATCTAGTCTCATTAAGACAGACACACACACGCACACACGTATCCTTGCCTTTTAATAAAATCCAGATCACGCCCTACCTGTTCTTGCCGGGTTAGGGAAGCCGCAGTGGAACAGGATCCCGTCAAATTACAACTTTAGGGAGCCGCTCCCTCGACCTCGGAACCGTGCTTCCATATCCATTTAGTGTCAATGGTATAAACTGATTGTTCTTTTGCCAATATGGTATTCATATGTGATATTGCATAATGAAAAAGAACCAAAATGCTCATAAAACCTGATCAAAATATGCCCTGTGAAGATTTATCCCTCACGTGAGCGTCCAGTGGTGGAAGGTACTAAGTACATTTACTCAAATACTGTTATTTAAGTTCAATTTTAAGGGACTTAACTCTACTTGCTATACTTCCACTCCACTACATTTGAGAGTAAAGTATCGTACTTTATATGCCACTGTATTTATTTCTTAGGCATAGTTGTTAGTTACTTTCCAGATCAAGATTTTATGTTAACATTATCAATTCATAAAATATGCGCTACAGATTAAACTATCCATCAGCATATGAAATTGACAAAGCTAGCGCTCCTATGACAACATTATAATGTTACTTACACATTCATGAATCAGTAATAATCCAAAACATATATATATTAATTGGCCTGTATGATGAATACAAGACTCTGAATGAGTCCATTTTGCAAAATGAGTATTTTTACATTTGATACACTTTGCTACTAATGCTCATGTACTTCTACTTGAGTAAGATTAAGAATGCAGGACTCTTATTTGTAATGGAGTATTTTTACATTGTGGTATTGCTGCTTTTACTTAAGTAAATTATCTCAATACTTCTTCCACCACTGGCCGGTCTGTTATACACTATGTCTCAGCACTCATATGAGCCCTGCTTCTCATTCCTGCTCAGCCTTCTAATGTTGGCCACTGACCTTTGACCTCTGGATGCTTGGCTGTTTGTGAGGTTCATCATCCAAGAGAGGCAGCTCATTCTGCTGTCATGCTTTTGGAGATGCATGGCAGAAAACGAAACTATCAAATAAACTTAAAACTTAAAATGTAATTCTCCTCTGATTTTATTTTCCATCATGGCCGTCGTCAGCGTCCATTAATGATCCTGACCTCTGGTGGAATGCAGGCTTTGACCTCTTGACCTTTAACCTTCGGCGGGGGGGGGGTGATAAGAGACGGCTGGCAGTGATAGCAGCTCACACAGGGGGCTCTGCTGACGCTGTGAATGTGAACGCTGACTGATGTGCTCACACTACGGACTTTACAATCAGACACACACTCTCTCTTGTGCAAACACACACACCTACAGCATGAGTGATAAACGGTTGAGGCTGTTGACTGAAGTGTACATGAACACAGTCATCTCCTCCTTTAAATGCTCCTGATTAGCTTTTCTTTCTTGGCTGTGCTGCCCTGAATCTCCAAGTGACTCTCTCTCTCTCCTACTTCCTTCCTGACACATTATGGGATGGCACGCTCATTCAAGTCAATATTGTTCTGTGGCCTTTCGAAAGGGACGCTCAGAGAAGCCAATAAATGTCCAGTTGGCTGCACATTCATTGCCACATCATTGCCATTGTTGCTACAATTATCGAACATGACCACAACATTATTTAATAATTATATTCCAGTATTTAATATGCAGGTTATAAATAGCTGGTAATTTCTTTGATACATTTACAGGAAAATAATATGAAGTTAATTGACAGGCATTACATAGCCTCGCACGGTCAGCAGTTTCCTTCTAAGTAGGAGTGATGTGTTTTCCATTTAGTTCTATTTTTGGGAAATGTATTTGTGTATAACCTTTCATACGGGGGCAATTTAAAATGGCTTTGCATGAGGCTTTTTTAAGTAACGAACGACGGAGCGACATTTAAAAAGAGTAATCGACAAAAAAATGCAGTTACAGTGCAGTAATAAGCTGCTCCAAATTTAATAAAGGAAAACAGGAAAGTTGGTTCAGTCTGTGTGCAGTTAAGTGCAACTTGTTTGGTTCTGACTCGAGGTACCGACAGCTGACTCTGGTGGACCTGCCAGGTTTATAGATATCAGCTGCATTCATTCATACTTCATTATGTTTTGATTAAAAACAAGTTAATTCACTCAGCATTTCCTTGTAAGCTGACTAAAGAGGACCACTACGATACTGATGGAAGTGATGTTTTCCAACCGCTTTAATTCGTCTGACAGCTTGTCAAGCACCTTGTCAAGCTGTCAGACGCGTTGTTGCCAGGTCTGATGAGGTCAGGGGTTTAAAACCCCCTCAGAGGGATTAGCTGATGGACCGGATATGAGCATATATCAAATGCCTTCATCTTGTTAGTGACATTATTGCTTCTGCTGGCTGTTAGCAGGGGGGCACAATTCCTCACATTTCACCAATAAAGTGTCGATGCACAAGTCAAAGTTTGGGCTACTTTCTTACAACAAATCTAGCCAGTAAGAAGTGATGAAGTGAAATAATAATAATTGTCCAGAGCCCAAGGTAACGTCTTCAAATAACTGTTTTTGTTTGAGTCTAGATTCCAAAGACTTCAATTACTTAAAAATCTTCTTCCATCTTTCATTTTTATAGACTTGCTTTTACGTGATGTCGTCTATATATCGTTTTTATTGGTTTCATTGGTCTAAATTGTTTTTATTTGTATTTGTTAATCTTTAAGCTTGATCTTGCCTTTGTTTCTCTTATTATTTATTTATTTATCTTTTACTGCTTTCTGTTTTATTGCTTTCTGAGTATCCTGTTTTTGCTTTGTCTGTCAAAGCACTCTGCAATCTCTGTTTTTAAAGGTGCTATATAAATAAAGTTATTATTAAAAGAGAGAAAAGCAACAAAACCTCACATTTGAGAGACAGAAGTGTCTGGCATTTCTGATGGATTCATGACAAATTGATTAACCAACTTATCATTTCAGCACCACCAGTAAAACACGTCCAGTTTAAAACTAAAAATTGAAGCAGCACCATGTACACTGTTGTCCAGAAGAGATGCCCAAAAAGTTGCTCAGTGCTTAACTGGCAACCCATCGCCATTCAAAGGTTTTAGGGAAACGTCAGGTGACCGACAGGAATGTATGAACGAGCTCCTGCATGCCGTCTCTAACTCGCCAACGGATCCGCTGCACAAAGGTCAAGCTGTTTGAGAGCAATCCTTCGCCTCAAGCTGTCAGTGACATTTCAGGGCCGTCATTACTTTTGAGGAAAACGTGACGGCTTTGTACCTGGAAATCAAAACTGTGATACTTTTCCTTCACAGTAACTACCTTTGGTCTCTGTGGAGTCAAAGGATCAAACGTGACCAGCTTTACGTTGAGGAGAATGTTGATCAGGTGATTTAAGGGTGATCTTTGTATGGTTTAATCACAGCCATTGCCCAAAAAGGATTTTTTCGCCCTGCGCATACTGTACATTGAATAAACTTTTGGAGGCTTTTTCTGCTGTTTGGATGAGGAAGTCTCAAAACATCCACCAATTAAGTTAGAAACACCAAAGATGTATACAAAGATTTCCTGGCGGCATGATGATCCACTGTGATTACGTCAACAGTTCTGAGGCAACTCCACACACCCATTTACACCGTGTATCAGAGAATGCAAACATTTTGTCAATCAAAGATTAAGCAGAGAACATCAACCACGAGCATAAGATCTTTATGAACCAACTCGTGCTCGACATAGCTGCACTTTGCAAACAATTACTTATAAAAATCATGTTCGCACTTTCTGATGGCGGAAGCAGGTTTTGGCACAATACTGCAAAAATCTCTATGGCATTCTTGATCTTTTTTTTCTTTGGTTTGGGCAAAACAGCAGCGCATTATTTATAGAAGAATATACAGTCAATCGCATCAACCGAACATGTACATACATTTGCAGGGATTCTGTGCTGGTCAGGCAACTTACATTGAGGGCCTATTTATTTATACCACTCCCAATGTTCGGTTTAAAGCTGCTGGGAGCACCAGATAGGTGGGGTTCGGTGCAACATGACAGGAAGTGTCAGGAAGTGTCTCACTCATTTGCATATCTTGAATAGCTCGCTCTACAGAGTACAAACAAAGAGTGAACATTTAGTCTTTTGGGGAGTGTGGTGGGACAATGAAATACATTACGGGACTCCAATACTTACTCACGTGAATATCTGCTTCCTTTTTTAGAAATGTAAACAGATATTTAAAAAGATCCCTCTAATGGATTTTACTGGAGCCTTTCGCCACGTCGCTGACACTGTATGTCAACACAGACCAGGACCAATATAACAATAATATTAAAAAAATAAAACAAATGACATAAAGAGAAACCTGTGGATTCGTCTTCGTTGATTTGTGTGTGTTTGTGTAAGTATGTAATGCAATGTACACAACAGAACTAAATCATACACTGTGCCACATACGCATATACGCATATATGCATATGTGACACAGTGACACACAGTCAGGATGACACAGTCACAACAACATCAACGATGAAGCACAAATGCGCACATTTTAGTGCGTCAATGGCGTCTCCTACTCTGTAGTGAGACTGTGCTAATCAGATTAGCAGGGTTAGAGGGTCTGGAAGGTGGAGGAGGGGTTTGTGTGTGTGTGTGTGTGTGTGTGT
>JAVQJF010000838.1:0-15591 GCA_036023855.1 Gadopsis marmoratus
TGCCTAGGATGCACAAGGTTTTTAAAAGATATATGTTTAGGTCCCTTTAACCCTCAAACATTTTTCTTCACTCACATCTAGTTTTCAATTCATAAGATTAAGAATAACTCCCATTTAATCGTTTTTGACTTTCTCACTGTTTTGGTGTAGGATACGTTCCTAGTGGAACAATCCTCCGTTTTCACATTGGTAGCCGATAACTAACCATCTTTGAGGTCATTTAGAGGGATCTTTACCAAAAATGTTGTGCGTGTATGTTAAAACCCATGGTAGATCAGGCTTCAGTAAGGCTAAATGTGTTCATCCCGTCATGGGCGTTTTGTATGTGCAGGAAGCTGAAGAAACTGCTCCGGAGGAGGAAGTCGGAGTTGGACTCGAAACAAGAGGAGGAGCTGAACAGAAGCCTGCAGCGTTACGAGAAGGACCACTTCCTGTGTCCTTTCGCTGGCCTCACCCCCGAGTACATGGAGATGAGTGAGTCTAAACACAAGGAAAATGTCAGCTTCTTTCAGCACAATGTGTTAGGTACGCTGTGTTGACCTTAAATTTAAAAGAAATACATTTTCACAGCACACAGAGCATCAGTCAGCGATGTGGAGACCTTGGCTGGATCATGCTTTACGTGTGTGTGTGTGTGTGTGTGTGTGTGTTTAATGAAGATAAGTAGATTAAAGTGTCCTGCTGGTCAGAGATCATGGCTGTTGCGGCCGTGTAATTGCTCTTTTAGGATCGACATTATTAAGCAGTTGATACATATAGAGATCTCTATAATAAATACTGGCAGAGGCTACCAAGTACTACTGAGACAGGATTAAAGCTACTTCAAGCTCAACACTCTTATTTCTTCATATCCTTGATCAATATTTATCATTTAAAAGGATAGCTTGCTGCAGCAGCTGTGTTCCACTGGAGTGTTGGCCATTTTCAGCTGTGAGCAGCAGTGTGCAGATGTCTCTCTGCTGGTCAGTTAGTGACACTAACTGCAGCATCACACAAACATGACATCCGTGTTTTTCACTGTAGGTCTCAGTGTAGGCTACGCTGTGCGTTATGCAAGCTGTAGCGTGTGTGCCGTAGGACAGTCACAAAAGTGAGTGAAGTCCAACAATAACAAAACCCGGCCTCCACCCTCTTTTCTAAACACAGCTACGCTGCAAGACAGCTCACTTCCCAAATGGCTCCGCATTGGTTGTAGCTGTACAAAGCAGTCAGTCAGGTGTAACAGTGTAAACTACTTGTGCTCATTAGTGGCTTCACTTTCAGCTACCATCTTAAAGTGTTTAGTACTGATTGGCTCACGTTTGCATTATCTCGGTGACGGAAAGTTACAAAATGTAGCGTATTTGAAAATGTCGTGGATAGTTGAACTTAAGATGGATAGTTGAACTAGTGCACAGTTTTATATTAGCAATGGATCAAATGACTAATTTGCTTTAATTAACTATGTGTAATGTAACAGGGCATCACAGATGGTGACAAACCAGCAGACAATTATCACCCAACTCTGCAGTTCCATTTCAGCTCTACACAGTTTTTAGCCTCTGAGGTCATTGTTTTGAGCATTGATCATCTACTGTCATCAACCTTTTTTCCAGCAGTGGCAGGCAGATGTTGTCAATAAAGCCACTGACTGCACACTACTTGCTGCAGACAGAGTCAGAGACTACATGTTGAACCATGAACATTTAGCAGCTAAAGAGCCAGACACAGCATTTTTTTTCTCAAGACCCAATAGAGACCAAAACGGAGCTAATGGAAGAGTGAATATTGGACTTGGATGGGTGCTGAATCCTCAGAAGCAAAAATGTACAATCATTAAAAGGACAACACTCCGGTCATATTATATATCAACGCACAGATGTTTTGGGCAAATGCCTCAGACGACTCTGCGAGCAAACTGTTTTACAACCCGGCAGAGGTTCACTGTGGGGGCGTTCTGTCAGAAATCAATGCCTTTCTGAGCTCATCCCTTTCGATTTGAGCACAGGTTTTCCTACACGCTCGCCTGTATGAGTGTGTTAGAACGTGGTTTGACGAACCAGACTGGCCAGCCACTCAGGAGACAGGGGCCCCTCAGAGTTGGCCCATTATGAACTCCCACCCGCAACTAAAGACACAGGTATCTTCCTCAAGAATAAACCCAACAGGAGGTTCTCTGAGTATCAGGAGCGTATCCACAATTTAAAGTTGTGGAAGTCCAACAAACATTACAAAAACAATGTGATGAGAACTCTTAATTGATGCCAGAGGAACCAAAGGCCCTCTGTTAACTCGTTTGCTTCTTGATGCCTCTCCAACACCTGATAAGCCCATAAAGCAATGCTTATCATTATGATGAACACAGAAACGTCCGGCTTCTGGAGACGACTCCAAATGAATGCTACCGTTGCTCTGTGTCTGCTGGACGTGTAACCAGGCACACGTTGGCTAAGTGGAGGAACTTTTAAAAAGTGATGAAAATATATTTTTCGTTTATTCTGCTGCTCCCACGTGACCAACTCTTCCATTAACGCATTCAAGCAGCTCTTGGGCGCCACACTGATTTAGTCATCAGGAAGACTAGGATGGAATAACCCTTCTGTGCGTGTTTGGTGAAGACGTCCCATGGTTCAGAGCAGATGTGATTAGATTAGACCTGTCTTAAAATCTATATCAATTGTACCATATTACTGTGTGATGTGCTGTGTTGACATGGTAGCATCAACACACATCCTGAATACAAAAAGACTGTGTTTGACTTACATTTTTTTTTATCCTCAAAGATACTTTTCACATTTGCACACATGTTTTAGACCAAATAGCTTGGTGTATCACAGCATTCCACTGCTGAACTGTGTCCGTCCTCTTGTGTCTACAGTCAGCTTCCCTTTTTTTTTTAAGCAAAAGTTCATGCGATAACCTCTGCTCATTTCTCCTCTCGTCCGTGTCTTTAGTCATCCAGTTTGGGATGGTGACTCTTTTCGTGGCCTCCTTCCCTCTGGCGCCGCTCTTCGCCCTTCTGAATAACATCATCGAGATCCGCCTGGATGCCAAGAAGTTTGTTAAGGAGCTGCGCCGGCCAATTGCAGCCAAAGCCAAAGACATTGGTAGGTGTCCTCTACCCAACTGAAATAAATCAACAAGGTCAAGTCTTCCCCAATACGCTGGGTTTGTTCCCAAGATGTTTTCAGCTGCATCGCCTTCATTTGGGTGGAACTCGAGGAGAGGTTTGAAATTAGTTTTGATCAACGTGATGCTCAAACTGGTCTTCACCTCACTGTTTGGACTCTGCAATGACCCTGCCTCAGACAAAACAAACCACATGCTCAATTTTTCACATACATGAAGTAGTTGATGTCCTTATTGACCGGGCCATTGAGGAAAGGCTCCTCCTGTACATAACAAGACTTCACAGTAACAGATGGGGGATGGAAGCCACAGTCCTAATTCTGTGTAAGAATGTATTTTCAAGTTCCAATCAAGTGGGTAACTTCCAAAGTTACAAAATTCCGTATTTGTGTGACTATCTCTCCACTCCAACTGTCCACGGTAACAAAAGGTGCTGATATTGTGGTAAAAAGACTTTAACTTTGGAAGATACCCACGTGATTTCCCGAGGTCAAAATGTCGAAGCTTCATATAAAGTTCAGAAAGCATTTTTGCGAAGAATGAGTACTGCAGATTTTGACCCCCATCACTTACATTGGAACTTCCTAAAGGAAAGGAGATGGTAACAGTAACAGATTCAACATATATGGGTGTGAGACTATTGTTTTAAGGCAGACTAATCTAGCCTTTCACTGAAAGTGCTTTTAAAAAAAAAAAAAAGTTGAAAGTGACCGGGCATAAAAAGACCAACTGTATGGGCACACAAGCTCACAAATGTAAGATGATGTCGGACCATGAAGTGCTTTAAAAGTAATGAATGAAACCTTCAACTAACAGCTGTTGTAAACAGGCTAAAATGGGGCCGCAGCAGCGTGTACAAGAGAGAGTTACAATACTCCATTCTGGAGAAGTTGAAAGCATGAATCACTTTCTCAGAAGTCAGGGAATCATAAAAATGATCAGATTTTTGAAATAATATGAAGTTGATAAAAACAGGACTGAACTACTTTTCTATTGTGGTAATCGAATAAAATCAAGAGTTGGATGAGAAAGAAAGATCATTTTTGGCACTAGTCTTAGAGGCTTGTGCCGAGTTATGAAATGCATCGTGAAATTCTTTCATATTTTCAACATATTGAACGTTTCAAATGAGTGTAAGTTGGATTTTCTTCGTGTACAGACACAAATGTCTGCCTGGAGCATAGGTAGGATATCCGTCGCAGAGCCTACGGTCCTGGTCAGCAGTAATATCAAAGAGCGCCTCATAGTGAATGGGTACAAATGTTCACCTAACATTCCTAACAGGTAGGTAAGGTACCTGTGACATTCCTGCAACATCATCACATGCTGGTCTTTCCACCTCTAGTGCAGAGAGTGCTTGTGCCATCTAGTGGTGGCTGGTACTTACTGACCCGGTACAATCACACGTTGAAGCTGCGGTTTTCACCTTCGCTTTCTTTCTGTCCTCCTGTCCTTCTGCAGGAATCTGGTACAACCTCTTGAGAGGCCTCAGCAAGGTAGCAGTCATCGTTAATGTAAGTCTTATATCTTTATAGTCACTGTACAGTTTTGCTTCCGAAACATGTCTGAAAAATGCTCATCACATAGCTGGAAAATAACAATGAATGAAAATGTTTAATCAGTGTCTCCTGCTATGGAGTTCTTGTCTTCTGTTAATCCAGAAATCAGGAAGGAGTCGTAGTTTAACCTGGGCGTTTGATTTCATGAATACGGTAAGCAGATAAGCAGTTCTCTGTCCCCAAGGCCTTTGTGATCTCCTTCACCTCTGACTTCATCCCGCGGCTGGTCTACCAGTACATGTACAGCCCTGACGGCACCATGCACGGCTTCGTCGACCACACTCTGTCTTACTTCAACGTCAGCGACTTCCAGCCAGGAACAGACCCTCTCGAGCCAATGCACCTGGGCTACGAGGTTGAAATATGCAGGTACGGTTTCACTTTATAGCCGTTGATGTGTTGGGACAATAAATGTAATTTAAAATGGACCATAGAACTGTATTGCCGTACTATTATATGGGGAGTACAGCAAGTGAAAAATGGACATCTGTCACATAGTAAAGCATCAAATAAAATCTTTTTACACATGTTCCAAATAAGTCATATGTCGAGACTCTGTCTTTCTGTCTCCAGATACAAGGACTACAGAGAGCCTCCCTGGGCCAGCACACCATATGAACTCTCTAAGCAGTTCTGGGTCGTCCTGGCCGCCCGCCTCGCCTTCGTTGTTGTGTTTCAGGTTCGAAGCAACACACCGATATTAATATCAAAGCGCACATACAGTATGCCTCTACATGCTTTCAAACAGGCATGTCATTCATATTTTATGCAGGCAAAGCAAACAAACATGCAAAACAAGTCATTCATATTTGGTGACTGTACGGACTGGAAGTATGAGGCGATTCACTGAGTGCAGATGTTCACCCATTTCGATACATTTGCAATAAGCTAATATTGACTGATTTGCCGGCCTAGCTCTAATTGTAACACATGTCATAATTATTTTTTTTCTAATTGCAATATTCATGAGATACATTTTGTATTTAATTAGAAACATACGATGAAATGATTTATTTTCCTGGTGGAAATGGGCTTCCATACAAAAGCTATACAGAAACATTGAGGTACTTCTTTTGCGTCCAGAGGAGCTCTGCATCTGAGAGGCTTGTATGGGTAAATCAGACACAAGGTTCAACGAGGACAGAGTAGATGAGAAAAAAAAAATCAATTTGGTCCCCCATTTTTAAAGCAACAGTGATAAATAGCAAATAGGACTGATCAAAATAAGGTTGGAAGTTTTATTAGAAGGTAACAAAGTACTTGTTGTGTTGTTTGGAGATGAATGATCTTGTATTTTCTGCTGCCTACTCTGGACTTAGCGGTGTAGACATGACAGGTTTAGTGACTGTTGGTTAACGAAATCAATCAAACCAGGTGATTTCAAATGAGTAGAGGAGACGCAGACAGCCACAGGCCATGTGCAAGCTGTTCCTCTCAAAGACTTTATCACATTCAAGTCTACAGACTTGCCAAACTATAAAATGCCAAACTAGGTTTGAGATCATCTGGAAACAGTGAAATCACTCATTCACTACTCCTGTACACTACTATGTAGAGGACTATATAGTGAGCTCACCGGCAAAATTAAAAAATATTTTCACACTGCTCTCGCTCCTCTACTTCGTCTGATAGTTTTCTTTCAGTGTTGTGAGGTACTTTGAGTCCACTATATAGGGCATAATAATTCTCAGTATACATTCAGGCAGCACTACAAAATGGCAAACTCACTATATAGAGGACTATGTAGTGAGTAGTGAATGATTTCGGACACAGCCGGTGTCACTTTTCAGAGTTTATCCACCAGAGAACTCTAAATTGATTTGTACACTATAAAATGTCACGCTCTGTACGTATTTTGATCATAATTGTAAAAGAATTAAACTGAGCCGTTTCAACATTGTTGCTTTAACTTACGTAGTCTTGCTTTAATGTTCCTTTGCCAGAAAATCTGTGGCTCTCTGCCTCAGTGAGATGCTCCAATCTGCTCTCTGTTTCTGTGCAGAACCTGGTGATGCTTATGAGTGACTTTGTGGACTGGCTGATCCCGGACATCCCCAAGGACATCAGCCTCCAGATCCACAAGGAGAAGATCCTCATGGTGGAGCTTTTTATGAAGGAGGAGCAGGGCAAAAGGCTTGCAGCACGGGAAAACCACAACCAGGACAACTGCACCTCCCCCTCGTCAGCCAATCAGAGCCCACCGCGACCCCGCTCACGCCCCGTCTCGCAGGAAAACAGCTGTTAAACTTCTGTTGGCTGGGGTCTGGGAAAACCAGTGCAAACACCAACAAGCAAACTGTAAGCAAACTGTATACAAACTGTAGATAACCTAAGAAGCTACTTAAACTAGCTGGTTATCCATTAACAAAAATGATCAGTTTTAATAACCAGCGAAGCTTTTGCTGCACTCACATTTTTTGGGAATATGCGCAGGCGTGACCTGACAGGTAAAACCAAATCTTTGACGCATTCACATTAGAAATTCCTTCACCTTAGAAACAGCTTGTTTGCCTCTTTTTTAACACTTTTCCCATATTAAGATGTTACACTTTACAGCAAGCCAGACATTGCATTATTAGCCAACAATCCAGCAAGAAGGTAGACAATACTCATTGGATGTATGATGACAAAACCTTATTTATTGGATGTATTTGAAAGGAACAAGCCATTAGCATCCTTTGACTCCTTCAGGATGCACGAGAACGCAGTGCCAAACCCACCTGCATCCTAATACGAATCATATTTTTCAGCAGTAAGTTCACACCTGCCACCTCTCCCACGGGACCTGAATGCCTCCGTCAATCTGTCCACATGGTCCTGCGGAGAAGAATTTCACCCTGGTATCTTACCGGTGAGAAACAACACAAAAGGAGATCCTCCCTCCTGCCATCAGCGCTAAAGCTCACATAGGCCTTTTTTTCCTTTTTGCACAACTACATACAAATTCAGGAATGTATTGATGTACTTTATTGAATTATGCAACATGACACATGTGCTTGGGTTATTGCAAGGTTTTGGAAGACCTCCTGTGCCAAGAGGCCTGTTGATTTGTACTGTTACATTTTGAGTATGAACAATCTACCCAACAGTGCTCAGTGGCATTATGGCAGGAAGCACACATAACACCAAGCTACAATTGGCAAGTTTTAACGCATAAAAACAAAGTGATGTCATGCTCCATCTCACCTCGCTGAGATGCAGTACTGTAGATACTTACTGTATGTCCTGTTTACCCTTACCAAAATCTGTAATCAGGTATAGAGAAATCCTTTCCACACATGATGTCGTGAAATGAAAATAACTATTTTTTTTACATCTGCATTCATTCATTCATGTCTTGTTTTGTTTTTTGGCCACTTGGGGGCAGCATGACAAGCTGAAAACACAATGCGGACATATTGTCACCATATGAAATTGTTATTGCGAATGTGTTGGCGAACAATACACATCCGAAACGGAGCAACATTCGCATTCATTGTGAGTGTTTCTGGCCACCCAGTTTAATACCTACTGTGCTTTTAGCTCAAGCAACTATTTGATTAACTGGTCAGTGAGCTAATCGCTAACTTTGTCTGCTGTTTGGTGCTGAGCCTGAATTGTACAGTTTCATCTGAGAAAACATCTGCCTGCTGCTGGAATGAAGGCTGACACAAAGACGTTTGCGGGCAAGATGCTAAAACGCTCTGTAGAGCAGAGGGGACCTGTAGCGCTGTTGATAATTCTCTGTGGGATCGTCACTACGAGCGACACCTTTTAGATTATGTGAACCACTGTCAATATTTTAAAAAAAGATTAGCTGCGATGATCAACAGGAATCCAAATGAATGCTAATGTTGCGCCATCTGCTGGATGTGTTTGCTAACAAGTTCACCATATCAACTATAAAAGTGATAATCTGCTGCCCCCCAGTGGCCAGAAAATGAGATCACACAGGTTTAGATAACTCCATTTGCAGTAATTACCCTCCAGAATTAAGTGTCGTCGGACCAAATTGCTGTCATTCTTGACAGAATTCTTCGTTAGTCACTTTTGACCACTGATGGGAAATGTTGGTTTTGTGCAGCTTTAGAAAGCTCAGAAGGAAATGGTTTTTGTTTCACTGATTTAAAACCGTACAGTAAAATCCATTCACACCTTTGCATATCGTGAAGATGCTCAGCTTCGTTTATTAGAGGGTTGTGCTGAGTAAAATAATTCTCCCCATGCAGCAGCTCATAATATTTCGTCCCCTTGGAATTAAAAGGTTTTATCTGACGTTTATGTCAAAATTAAGTCATGCACATATTCTTATTCTGTGACAACGTAACAATATGTCAGGTGTTTCTTTTTAAATTGTATGCATTTTTGGACTTTTTATTTAAAAAACAAGGTTCTATCTCTATCGACTATTGCAAATGCAAAAACTTTTTAAATTTCTCAAAATCGCTCGGAACGCAGATGGGACGCTGCTACTGCAAGCTAGCTAGTTAGCAAATCTATTTAAAAAGTATGTCATTTCCAGCACAGGTGTTCTGATGGCTGTAATGGGGCTTACTGTACTCATGTTTATAGCCACATGTAGTGGTGCAGGTATGTGTATACAGTTTGTGTCGTCATGCTCAAATAACATCGAGGAAATGAAACCCTTGGCACAAACGGGATTGAGGAATCTTGCCACAATCGTAACAATGTGAGAGTCCAGCTAAAAAGGCATTTAGTTTCTGCTAGAGTTGGGAATGTTTCACTTCCTGATGTCTCTGGAAAGCAGCGCAGTTTTTATACAGAGGGATACCATTTCAAACCAGGAAAGGCAGCACTGTTTCATTATTATCTCTGCCTTTTATTAACCGTATAAATCATCTGGCACTTTTATAAAGCTGCAACTCTTTAACTATTTAAGCACAACGACAGAATATTCACTTGTTTTGTATTTATCAGACTGCATAAACATGTGGGAGAAGAGCGTAAATGTGCTGTAGACTGGAGCGTGACGTCGCATGTACAGTCTACTTTCATCCTCGTGTCGAATCGTGCTCCCTGCTGTAAATATATTGAACTACCCCAGATGTAATCCCTCTACCCAGACGGATGGAATGTATTAATACATTTTTAATTTTCAGTGATGTATAATCACGTTTAGGTCAAAATGTTGCATATCTGTTTATCTTGTTAGTTACATGACAATGCATTTGTTTCTAACTGTATCTAATGTGTTGAAAGGGTTTTCTCAGAGCACAGGGGACCACTGATCTATCAACTATAGACTTTCACAATCACCGTGATATACTTCATCTTATTGTCTTTGTTAAACTAGAAAGCATCAATATGGACCTTTTTGCTCTTTCTGGAAGGATGTCGGGGAAACATCTTCCACTTCAGCCTACAAAGACATTACTTCCTGGAATATGACTTTTGCTACTCTGAACAAAAACTGCACATTTTTTATTTTTACCAAATCTTAATACTATTAATACTGTGTATGTAAGTAGGGTTAGTGTTGATATTCAGTGATGCATTACATGCTGCTGCAGCGCTGCGGAGCTTGTTTTAGCTAGAATATTTTTTCCTTATAGCCTGATGTTTCGTATGAAGACCCTCATGAGATGTCCTCCTCCTGTTGTCTGTTGCCATGCTGTGTTCCCAGCATCAATAAAACATCAAGTTGTGACACTATTGTCTATTATAATGTATAGTATGTCAAAGCACATTTTACAACATGGGTGAGTGTACATATACTGTATGCATGTATGACAGATTTTGTCTGCCTCTGGTATTTTGAGTCTTTTTTTGATTCTAACTAGCTGCAAATAAATGAGATGAACTTCCTGGAGTGTGTGTATTTATTGAAAAGTCCTGTATTTCACTTTGTTTTCGTGCATGTATTAATGTCACATTTGTGGTGATGGTCAGCAGGGGGCTAGTGCTCTTATTCCTGCACTTGACTGACATCTGAAACAGTTCTCAGGGCCAGCAAAAGAGAGTTACAAGTCTCTACACCGATGACATTTAAAACCAGAAGAAAGAAATCGTGTACCCACGTACAGCTTGCTTCGGACAGGCCCAGCTGTTGTAGTTTAGCCACGGGTTTAGCTGGCACAATGGCCTTAAATGCTCCAACAGGAAAGAAACGGCATCATCCACACATATGTTTGGTGGATAAGCAAACTCAAGTGGGTCAAGGATACCATAAGGTATTCCATAGGAAGGTTTGAGCCAGTTTTTCAAAGCATTTCATTATGACCGAAGTCAGATTTATTATTGTAATAAATGAAAGAAAACGTAAAGCGCCTGTATGTCGACTACAACTGAACTGTAAACTAAGCAAGCGTCATCTACAACTGTTGGATAAATAACAGCAGGAAGTCCATATTTCACGGTCACGATGCAAAATCACATAAATATATCTACTTATGAACTGTACATGCACATAAAAATATAATTCAACAGTCCTGGATCCACACCTGGATCAGGATCTGAAGGTATGGAAGCCTGTATGGAACAATGTCAAAACGTTTTCAAATTTGAATTAACATATGAATATTGCCTTTCAAAATGAAATGTCAGATGGTTTTTCTGTTTTTAAAAATGAAATTGAAATTGCAAATGAAATTGCATTGTGAGGACATGCTTGTGCAGTTTTATATATTTATATGGGTATGTAAGTGTGTACATGTATTGTTACAGTATGTGTCCTGTGCACTAATTTAAACTGTTTGCTTTTATTGCATCACTGATCTTTCAATCTTTTAATGTTTTAATGTTTTAGCCTGTTATTGTACAGCACTATAAGTTACCTTTCCTACCTTATTGTTGCTGTTGTTGTTGTTGTTGTTGTTGCGCGATGCGCATGCGCGACAAAATTCCTACCAGTTCCTGTCAAACGTTCAGCGAACGAAGCGGAAGTGAAAGTAAAAGCTGAAGCGTTTCCCAGGTCGGAGGGATCAGATCGGCGTCACGGGTCTGAGTCATGAGCTCTTTACAGTTTCAAACCGTTTTACTGGACATTTCTAACCAGCTGTCCGCGGAGCAGCTGGACCAGATCAAGTTCCTGTATGGGGACACGATCAGGAAGAGGGAGCAGGAAAGCATCAGGACCGGGATCCAGCTGTTTCAGCTACTGACGGAGAGAGGCGGACTCGGTCCCGACAACACGGACTCGCTGTCCCAGAAGCTCCAACAGATCCAGCGGCCCGATCTGTCGGACAAGTTGAGCAGCTTTGAGTGGAGGTCTGGATACACGGACGAGCACCCGGACCAGGCGGAGACAGGTACAGACCCGCACAGCTGTCCGGTACAGACCCGCACAGCTGTCCGGCAGGAAGCTGCTGCCAACACTTCATAATAATAATAATAATAAAAATAGGGTTATATAGTTATTGTCGTCCCTGCTGCCCTGTCAAACTGTGACACATACTCGTGCACCACCCTGGAACTTGCCCTGACATGTTCCTGGTGTCCCAGCAGATCAAACATGGCTGCTGATGTTGGTCCATGTCTCTGACGAGCTGCACAGTGACTAAGGTGTGACTGACTGTCCCATCGTTAACATCTGACCAGAGGCCAGCCGCTGGATACCCGACTGACTGTTCGGTGGAAGTGTTTGAGGAGCAGGACGAAGTGTCACCTGCTGTGTGGCGCCGGCCTCATGTTCCACATCTAGTTTGGTATTCAGGGGGGGGGTTTGCAGTTTATATGCAGTATTTTGTTCCTGCAGATGGTTCAGCCTGAGCGTGTTCACCTCAACTCTAATGCTGCACTCAAAGCAGCATTTAGGTCCTCAAATGCACGAACAGACAGAATCGTCCTCAGCGGCGCTGACTGAATCAGGGCAGCTGTAGCGTTGGACGAGGCCTACCACTTAGATATTTCTTGATTGGTCAAAGCCCAGGTTGACGTCTTCAGTCTGCCCATCAGTCCAAAGACAATCCGTTCACGATAATCGAACACCAGCAAACGTTCTCGCTGTAGAGGCTGGAACCAGTGGAAGGTTGGCGTTTTTTTTTTTTTGTTGCTTTTTTTGACTTTTAAAACCATCATCTATCTCATTAGGAGCATTTGTGCTCAGTTGCATCAGTTCTGATGATGATGATGATGATGATGATGCGCTCTGAGAGCACTGCAGCCTCTATATCCTGCTACATGTACAAGACAACTAAACTTTAGAGACAGGATCTGGTTGTCTTTGTTGGGAGCCGCTGGACGTGTTGGACAGTCTTCCACCAGTTTCTGACATTTCACAGAAAATTAATTGACCATGAAAATAATCGTCAGATGAAGACAAGCCCTACGTTTTCTTTCTCTCTAAAGCTCTGCATGGACCAGCACCATTTTATATCTCCGACCTCCTCGTCCGCTACTCCACCTCAGACCTGCTGACCAGCTAGTGAAACCCCACCATTGGCCGTAAGCTGTGGTTGTAGGTTGCCCCTCCTCATACAGGTCTGACATGCAGGCCTCCCAAAACGTGCGTTATGGAGTGTTTGAAGTCAGTTTAACTCGAGTTCATGAGTAAGTAACTGGTAATGTCGCATGATTCGTCAGCATCGATGGGACATTCTGAGCCTCAGTAATGTCAAATAAACGTTTGGAGTGCGATGTGAAAAAGGTTACTGCTGATTATTGCATTTTATTATTATTCTTTGTTTGTTTGGTAGATAACCGTGCTCTCAAATATATAAAGATGCTCTGTTTTAAAGTCAGTTGTTCCCCCTCTAAACCCTCAATGTCTCCTCCTCCTCCTCCCTCAGCCAAGCTGAACGTCGCAACAGAGGTGATTGCAGAGAATCTGGGAAGAAATTGGCGTAAACTGGGCCGCAAGCTGGGTTTGAATGAGGTTAAGCTGGAGTCCATCGCCAAGAAACATCCCACAGACCTGGAGGAGACGGCGGTGGAGCTGCTGAAGCAGTGGAGGAAGAGTCGAGGGGCCGAGGCCCGGACAGAGGATCTGATCAAAGCCCTGAGGGCCTGCGAGTACAACCTGACGGCTGATAAAGTGGAGGACAGACTTTCAACCCTCTGATCTTGAGACTGCGAGATTAACTTTGGGAGTGAATTTAAAGCATTCAACGTTCGAGAAAGTTAAAAGCAAATACGTGAAATTATGCAAAACAGAATAATTGTCGAGGTGAATAAAGGAGAGACTTCTGCAGGTGGTGGTGGACACATTCACAGACATGCCAGCAACAGCGAAAGCTACCTGTGAACACACGCTTTTTACATTATATTGCAATGCAAGCTGTGTCTTTTCATTCGAACTCTCTAATTATTAGACGGGAGGTGGTGCTTTTCAGTTTTCTGCTGTTGCGAGAGGCGGTGGAGGTCAAACTGTTAACTGAATTTGTGCTTTTCTAGGGGAAAAGGGGATTCAGGGACCTGCGATGCTGACTCCGATAGACAGTAAAAAGGCTGGACTTCTGTGTGCAATACCACCACTTCAAAGTCCTGTGATTGTTATTACCATCCACCCGCTGGACATGTGACCATAGATGGTGATATATTTAAAGGAATAGTTTGGCATTTTAAAAAATCCTTCCTTCTAAGCTAACTCTCTGCTGGCAGCAGCATCATATCGATCTTCTCTAACCTTCCGCCAGAAAATTACTAAGCATATTTTCCAAAAACTATTCCTTAGAGATTATATTTTCTGATCAGAAGCCATCAAATTGTTTACACGAGTGGTTGATTTTGTTTTTTAATGTGATATGAAAATAAAATGAGATGGAATTTGAAATCGAGTCTCAATATCATCGCCAGAATCTACAACGTGTCCATTACGTTATTACGTTACTGCATTGTGATTATTTTATGTTCTTTGCCGTTTCACGAAACAGTCAGGCAGCAGCTGTTAATGCTTTTGAAGTGTGCAGGTTTATTGTAACAGGACAACACAAACTGCCATCCACCCGAAACCCTCATCTCCGTCAGCGGCGTGCTCTGATGTCATCCGGGCGGCAGGTCGAAGGTCGCGTTCAGTCTCTGCAGAGAAATGTCATATCAATATATGGTGTCATACGGGGTGGGGGGACCTTTTGCAGGGACAATGCAGACGTGGGGTTGATGGATGCTTACTGTGTGAATATTTAATATTAGAGGAGCCTTCCACTCTTTATCAAGTCTGCATTAAAACACTTGTCTCATGGCCTATGTACATTGAAAGAGGCGTGTACACTTACAGCACTGGTACAGCCTGTTCAGCCTGTCAATGTCATTCTTGCTCATCTGGGTGGCCTGGCCGAAGGACACGTTGCTGTTGGGGATGGGCTCCATGGTGGGCAGGTTGTTCTTGGAGAAGGCGTACCTGGAGGATCACAGATGCCACGGTGCAAAGGTGGCTGAGCTCGGCAAACACTCCCTGACACTTCTGGTGATTTTAGGGCTTTGATGTTAAAAGCAGATTCAAGGTGGCTCACTGACGAACAGCCAGTAAGCGCCGAATTAGCCGAGCCTCCAGGTCGGCCTGCTAGCAGCAGCTGCAGCTCACGTAGGAGCGTATTTTATGTGATGCTAGTCAGAAAAACTGAGCAGGAGATCTTCAGACACTGATTGCAAATAATTGTGTGCATCTACAGGGGAGGTGAAATGGAAATGAAAATGTATTGAATAAAGTAAATGACAGAAACAGGAAGTCATCCATACCTCTCATATTGCATGACGGAGTTGTAGTCATAAGAAGTTCCCTGGTTCAGAGTGTTGATCTTGTTGAAGTTGTACGCCATGCCTGCGGAGGTGAGAGGAAATACATACGTGTGGAGTTGTGGGCCGATTTAAAGTGAAGTGAGAAGATTTGAATTTGCAACATGGTGAAAGAAAAGAACCAGCAGTTGTTCAGGAGGCCAAATATACACCGACTTGTAATAATCAGCTCACACTCTTCATACAGACCACAGCTGAATAATGAAGCCAATACTGACACTTATAGAACTTAAAGCCTGACTTAACACTAAAT
>JAVQJF010000849.1:0-34701 GCA_036023855.1 Gadopsis marmoratus
AAAAATGCTTTACAAAGTAGCAAACCTGTAGAATTGTTTTCTCTCCCACAAACACAACACAGCAGATACACCTTCTCAAATTCTTCATTGCAGGTGCACAAATCCTGCGCAACAAATAACAAATTAAGAAACTTATACTACTTTCATACAGCTTAGTGCATTTTTAAAAACAACCAGTGCCAAAATGAACACCTATAATGATCCCTGAGATTTCCTCCTCATCCATTCTGTCAGGTACATTCCCCGTGCATCATTACTATTTAGAGTTCATTCACATGTTTGCCTGTTTGGGTCAGTACATTTTGGCTGGCGCAAAAGCTATCAATCAAACTCTGGTTTGGCTGGTGCCAATTTACATCCCTGTGAACAACCCTCCCGTACATGGTCCAGACAGGATTAAACAAACCACAGCTGTGAAAACCTCCGTAGTTAGTGAGCTTTACTTTTCAAACAAACAATCAAGACTTAATGCCTCCTAGCAACAAAAGCATATATGTTAACTACAAATACCACAATTCAATTCATCTATGATACAGCACATCTGTGGTTTGATCAATGTCGTGTGGAGACACGGCATGAAATACAAGACTTTGTTATTGGTTACTGCCTATTCCTTCAGTCCAAGGATTAGTGAGAAATTCTTGCACCTCAGAATCCACACTGGCACCCATCATACCTCCATCTATTTACACTACACTGGCACATAAGCCACATTTCCTCTCATTATCGTCATATTCATCATCAAGCAGCAGAATAAGCTAACAGGACAACAGAAATAAGGTATATGTCAGTAGCACAGAAACCACAAGTTTTAAAATACTAAAAAACAGTAGCAAAGTAGAGACAGGGTTAAGATATTATGTCTGTAAATCCACCAGCTTTAGTCTATCCATCACAAAATTGCCATGTCTGCCTAAAGGTAAATGCAATAATGATTATGTACAGTCTACAAGAACAAATGTTACATTTCCAAACCTTCAGGGGACGTGTCCGATGTTGACTAACTGCTTATCACATGTGTCACGATTGCTACAACTATCCTGTAAACCAAGTGGCGCAGCATTGTGTTATATTGCTCCATTTGTCCTCACTAGACATTATTAAGACTAGACAGGCAATGCTACGCACTCTGCCCCAGTGTTTGTGCACCCTGTCAAAGATGGGATCGCTCTCTCTCTCTCTCACACACACACACACAAAACAGATTTTACATTCTTGTGCATGCATGACAAGGAGCTGGAATTTCAGGGAATTAGCCACACCTCCTGGTCAGTGGTCAGTTTAATGACCCCTTAAATGTGGTTTTGGGCCCATGCTGCAGCCTGTGGACATTCACATACCAGGCAGGAAGTACCTCTGCAATGTTCCAACTATATTTTCAGATCAGTGACTCTTTCAGCAACAGTGTACCACCACAGCATTTTTGTTTGCCACTTGGGAGAGTTTTCTTGCAGACATACACACATGCAGATGTTGTCAGCAGAGGTATAAACAATTCAAAACAGATATTGTTTACTTTGACAAAAACACAAGGCGGTAACAAGTCTTACAATTGCACTATACAGACCTATGTGTTCCGTGAATACAGTGAAAACACTTTGTGAATACTAAATTCAAGAAGATGTCACACAGCAAGGTAACACAGAAGACAGTCACAAAGCACTTTTCTAAACATTAAAATGAAAGGTCAACAGAGGGGACAACCAAAATAGGCGATAAAGCAGAATGAGCCGAGGATTGGGGTTAGAAGAGATGGGGTCAGACAGATATTGTCCTAGATGGATGTATTCTAAAACATAACATTAAAGTCTGGAAATAGCTCAGTGGGTGGCATTAATGTGGTGGCAGGGGGGATTATGGAGCAGTGAGGAGGGTGTAATCTAGGACTTACAGTTTAATTATGTGAGGGTGCCTGAAAAGCTTGAGGTTCTGGATCTCCCTGCGGATCTTTCCCACAACGTCCAAACTGCGGATCTTCTGCCTGTTCAAGATCTTCACCGCCACTTGGTGCTTGGTCAGCTCATGTTGGCCCACTGCAGGACAAAACAAAATGAGCGCACATGAGGAATACCAATTACAACCAAGGACATATAAAAGATAACAAATACCACAATTAAAAATGAAAATATTATGGAAAACTACTGTTGCTATGATTTGTACCTTCAAAATACCAACTTCTCAGTAACTAAGCCAAACAGTCATGTTTTAAACTCGAATTAATTGACTTTTTGGCCACTTGGGGGAAGCATTCGCAAGCTGCAAACAACATTGAGGAGCTAAAAGACAGTAAAATGCTCTGTAGAGATGAGGAGACCTGCAGAGTCAAATGAGTGACAAAATGTACATACAAGTAGTCATTTGATCTACCACAACACTCAAGACTTAACAACAGGAACTATTAACTACTGAAAAAACAATCCAAAACAGCCTGCTTTTATTTTAAGGGGTGTGCTTTAGTCAGTGGCTTTTGAAGGGGGTTGCCAAGCCAAAAGGTTTGAGATTCATCTAAACCCAAAGCTGTAATCCTTGAGATTAAGTGAAAATAACCATAAGTGGCGCTGCAAGAATTTCACGTTAAAACAGCGAAATGCAACAGCAGCAGCCAGGAGAAAAGTATGCATACATATCAGAACAAATTTACCAGAAAAAAAAAAACTATAACATCTGAATGCACAGTGGGAAGACAGGACACTTGCACATGGGAGTTAGCTGCTATTGATTTACCAGTTGTGCTGGTAGTGAACTATTAACCAAGGCACCAGTAATCAAGGACCACAATCACAGAGCAAAAACTCCAGTGTGCTGTGGCCCCCTTCCTTACAACAACAACAACAACAAAAACGGAGTGCAAGGGGATGACTCACTGGAAATTAACTGAACGTAAACAAAGCTGGCGGTTGTTCTGACTGTTCAGCTGGATGGCCTGGTTGGTTTACTACTTTTTGGGTATATTATTGCTTAATCGTGGGGACAAAAAGACACTACAAGGTGAAACAGAAAAATACAGAATCTGTTTTATCCTTCTAAACAATCGCATCTAAGCGACAGTAGGGCACGTCTGAACAGCAAATGTGACTAATGAAATCCTACAGGTCTGTTAGACCAATACGTCTCGATACAAGCAAAGCTATATATTTACCTAATAATCGTACCGCCCTCTGGACTGACACTAGGCGTATATTAGCCCCCCCCCCCCCACTCCCTCCCAACACACCACTCCCTCCCAACACACATATAAAAGCTTTACTGACTCTTCAATAGGATGGCAAATGCAACTCATAAAGAGGGCAGAGTTGAGACCAAATGTAACCTCGAGCTGCAGAACATTCTTACATTATGTTTAAAAAGGGAGGAGGAGACGACACGGAACAATTACATGCTCCTCATTAATGTGTACCCAGTTAGGCTAACGCTAAGGTGTGGTGGGGGGGGGGGGGGGTTACTTCCCGGTGTCTGTCTTGACAAGCGACTTGTGGCTCTCTGGCTAGCTCGCAACGCTAACTAAAATAGTAAGTGGCTAAAAAGAAGCCAATGTCACAAGACTTTCACTGCGTGGCTGTCGCCGGCGACTGCAGCTAGCGTTGCATCCCCAAATCGCCACGCTTGTCACAAACAAGTTGAGCTAACTAGCATGACAACAAGTGTGGTACCTGGCGTTGCGACAAGTTAGCTTTCATAGCAGGCTAAATTAGCAGCTAAGCTACAAGCGCCCATTGCCACCATCTTTCAGTTGACAGGATGCACAAGCGTCAAGACAGTCGGACATACCTTTAACCTTCCCAAATGTCCCCACACCGAGTGTGTCTCCGAGAATGTAATGTCCTATTTTAACTCTTCCTTCATGTTTCGTTTTTTCCGTCGCCATCTTCCCGCAGTGGCCTTGCTGCGGAGTTAGCTAGCTGCGGGCAGAGACGGCCTGAACTCCGCTGTGTGCGTCTCTAGTCTGGCGGCTCTGCTCAGTACGGAAGGTGGGAGGCGCCCCGGCTCCTGCGCGATTCGTCAAAAAGGCGTAGGCGACGTAGTACGTTGCCTTCACGTGCTCCCAGTAAACTCCTAAATCGTGGTGTGATTCTGAGGATTTAACATCAGGGATCGAGGATTAAACTTGTTTGTGCCTGGAAAACTTTAGGTGTATGGTTATTTTTGAAATTGAGGGCGCAGGGTAAATAGAGAGAAAACTGGCATTAGACATGCATGTGATAAATAATGAGAAAAACGTAAGACAAGGCTGTAGCACAAAGAGGAATGGATCAGAGTGATCACATGAACAAATTTAACAAAATGTAACATTAATTATTTACAGAGAAAGCTTAACAGCATTATGGGAACTGTAGATGAACTCAGTTGTGTAGTACCATATATGGGCTATGCTTATTTTTTATCAGTCAGACCGACCTTATACATTCTATTACGACCTTTGTCTAAGACACACACAGCATAGGAAAATAGACTATAACTACTGAAATGCCCTTGACGTTATAGACAGGGAGTTACATATATCATTCATCTTCTATAATTTACATTAGTTTATAGGTGAATGTGATTCTGTGGTCACACAATGTGGCTCAATTTTAAATACATGCCACGCCCAAGTATTACCAAGTGCCAAAAATCTTGTTTACAAAGCTGAATGTACACCTAAGTGGCCTCAGCTATATGATCAGTACCCGGATCATCACGGGATAACTATAAAAAGGAAAACATTTTGATCAACCTATTATGTTTCTGAAGTGACAAGAATCTGGCAGTCACAGCGTTGTGTATGTCTTTCTGTTAACCTGGTGTCAAATGGCAGAAATCAACAAACGTCTGTGGACGCAAACATTTCTCTAAAACCTGTTTCAGTAAATAAAAAATCCCAACTTATTCTGTTAAAGAAATGGTACTCCTCTACAATGTATCACATACATCTGCCTAATTTCATATAAACATGACAAGACCTTTCTGAAACATGTTGAACTTTACAGGAACTTTACTTAATAACAGCACTGACTTTTGCCCATACCCTTATAAAATCACCACGTGTCAAAACATGAACTTGATCTTCTATTTACTGTGAGTGTGCAGCTCTTCTCAATCCGACAAACTCATGCAGTATCTGCTTTCCACAGCTAACAAGCAGATCAAACCGAACTGAGAACAACCTGTAGGCATAAGCACATCAGAGCAGATGTGTGTTTCAACAAGGCCCAAATGAGAACAAACCATTTAATTGCATAGCTGAATATACTGTTGGCTGATACACAGCTAGGCAAAATATGATGCCCGAGTAGTTGACCTTTATCCTACATTAGGCATATCCTAGATTGTGAGTAATCTATCACATTATGACTTGAAATTCAGCCAAAGCCAGATACATTGATTCTATTTGCTGTCACGTTTACCTTTACTTTTAAGTTGAGACCAGTGGGACGACTCACTGTGAAGATCATCCTAAATTACAAAGGGTTTTTGTTTACATAGTGCAGATAGCTGCTGTCAAACACAGTGTGCAGCTCTGTGTCTGGAATGAAGCCGGCAGACTCTGTTGAAACACGACTGGTGGGCCACATTTTGTGCTGCACAAACTCCATGCTAATGGCAAAAAGGAATGCCAGAAATTACAACAATTAATCTAAATTAATCTTAGCCTCTTGATCAGTAAAGCTCTTTTCACTGGGCTATTGTGTTGTGTTCATTCTCTTATGTAATTCCTTCCCCGATGCTACTTGATGCTGTTTTCTGTTTTAGGCTGTTTTTCATCATTTGGACATACATTATATAACATTATATAACTATACTATAAGAGTTGGAAAGGCAAACGAGAGTGAACATTTGGTAGGATTAAGAGCTGTCAGGATGGACATCTGCTTACAGATACTGAGATTTGCACCTCTTTAATATTCATGGGAACAAGATTTTAAGTACATTCTGACCATTCAAGTTACATGGAAATAAAATACGGAATCAAAGTAACTATTTGTGGTAGAATATATATATGTGATTGGTATACATAGAATTCCATAATGGCATTTCATATGAGATCTACATACCTGTAATCTCCTATACAATCTACAGGAAACTTTTACAAGCAAAGTTATACGTCTACTGTGTAATTTTCTAACTGAATGTTCTGCTGGGACACAGTTTGACAGCCATGTGAGACAGATGTGAACTCCCTGAAGCCCTCCTGTGTTTGCTTGCAGATCCTACAGATGGGACTTGTTTTTGCTCAGTGCTGGTCTGGGTTGGATCTCCAGAAGCAGTAAGTCAAAGGCAGCTGGACCTTGCTGTGTAGTGTCAATGGTGCATCTTGACTTTGAAAAGAGCCACTTCTACTGTATCCCGTGATACAGTATGATCCCGTGATACTGTATCCCTGGAAGACTGAGATTCCTCATATAGACACATTGTGAATAACAATCAGCTAGTCCAGATATGGATGACCAAACACCCTCAAAGTACAACAAAACACAACACAATGTGTAACTCAAGGGATCTAACTTTAAGGGATATCCTAAATACCTGCAAAAATCTTTATTTTTTGCAAACCCAAACTATGACCCAAAGTACAGGCTGAACAAATACAGGTTTCACTCTGTCAGTGAGCGATTATTAAAGAAAGAATGGCCTGGTGAACAGTTACCATGACGCCGCAGAGAGGTCTGGTAGGAATTAACAGTTAGTACCAAACATCCTTGTCAGTGACACTTGGTGTACATTTGTATGTGTGTGCTTGTGTGTGGGTGTGTGCTCTCTGCATCTACTTTATTTTAGATTAAAGGATACTAATTCAATTAAAAGTTGTATGCAGAGTTTTCCCATTTTAGGACACAACAAGGTCAAGAAGTGTAACATCAATACAGTCCAGTACATATGGTCAGGTGTGTTTGGTTCTGTTTCCGCTCTTATTTATCAGGTGGAAATTTGAGGAATGAAGGCCAGTAAATGACCATAAACTGGTTTCTATTTTTTCACATTTTAATGTCTAATCAGAAACGCACAGATGTGATCACACAAAGGCCCCTCAGTGGAGACATCTTGTGGAATGGAGAGCCATTTAAATAACCCCAGATAAAAGTGCACAATAATATATGCCTTTTGAGAAATAAGGACATATTGATTCTCAATGAGTGGTATAAAAATATAAAAACTCATCACAGGCCAATTAAGTGTCCTTTTTTTAAAGGGGCACTCCTCCAATTTTACACATGAATTTCAGTTTGCTCATCACAAGTACTACGGCTTTTGTGGCTCTGGAGGGCACATTCCAGTCTTTGAATAAACAAGCCCGATCATGTCATTAAGGTTATCTCCATTTATCTCATCGCCTCTGTATTTTACTGTATTTGCTGGTTTATCTCACCTCCCATTGCTCTACACAGTTTGAACTAATAATTTCTCCCATTTACCATTTTTAATTCCTCTATGCGATTGTTGCATAGGACCTGTAGTCAGGCAGCTCCTATACAGTCACTTTAAATAAACAAACTTTGGATCCACTGTCAATGAGCAGCATTCTGTTATTAACAACTAACAAGAAGAGCTGACCTGAACCTCAAGTGACAAAGCAAGCAACCACCTGACATTATAATTGTATTATACAATAGTTGACTGCCGATATTGATCTTAAAGAAGCCTCACAGCTCAAACTGGATATTAGTACTTATTGGCTTTCTTATAACTACCAGTCCGTGAAAGGTCACACTTTTCTGTTAAAATGTCGTTATTATTAAATTTGGGGTGTACTAATGGGGATAATGTGGTTACTCAATTTTCATGAAACCATTTAAGGTAGTTTAATGAGCAGTCTGTCACTTTATTGCCAAAAATCTCACTCATGCACTGACATTGAGCGACCAATAGATGGCAGTGTCTATACGAGCAGATGCTGCCCTGACCTAATTATCCTCATGTCTGCCATGGACCATTTATTATCATCAGTGCAGAATGATGCACCTTTTGATTGCTGGTCTTGACTTAGCAATAACTAGCATTTAATGCTAAATCTCCTGAACACACAGCTGAAGCAGACCGACTGATGACATGCAGAGAAATACAAATAGTTTTTGAGCGAGAGCAAAGGGAGCAGAGAACGTACGGAGCCTTTGTTTCAACCAGCCCGACACAGCTTGCATTCGATATGAATAAAGGTAAATTAAATACACCAAAAGGTGCAAAATAAATTTGATGCTGCAAATAATAGGAAGCACAGTAGACAAAATTGGACCCAACATGGGCCCCAGGGTCAGTGTCATCAACTGGAGGTTTTATTTTTCCTTGCATGAGAATCCCAGCACTGTCCAACTCTAATTTCTTCCACTGTGACTACATAAGCTCCTGGCTGTTTATTACATGCAAGAGTGAGTTTAATTACAGAGGTGCTTATTGTGGTCCTACATGGATCAGCCTATTAGCATGCTCGTTAAAGTACTGCTCATCCACACCCAAGCACCTGCTCTCCCAAATGAAATGGAATATGGATGGCCTTTACAAAACAGAAAATAAGACAAAAATCAAACAAGCTTATGAAGCTTATTTACTTTTTCCATGAAAAATTTTATTGCTCAAGAGTGTGTATGCATACAGCTGCTCGTACATTAGGCAACACGAAAAGTGAATGAGAAAAAGAGTGGAATGAAAGCATTATTACAATGAAACACTCAACTAGATTGTCACACTATTTGCCTCGGCCTTTGAATGAACTGGATGATGATCATGCAAAACTGAAATTGAGATTTTCCCAATCGTATCTCTGATGCATAAGTTCACCTTTAAATTTACTGATTGCCAAAGGTGTGTTCCAATGTGATCTTTCTATTTAAAATACCCCCATAGTGCGATGGACAGCCAGTCTTTTTGACAACGGAGCTCTTTGTAAGCCACGGACACTCACCTTTCAATGTACAATGTTCAAGACATACCGTAGTAAATAACAATATGCTATAAACATAACAGTGGAAATGTATTCTGAACAGACACTGGTGTTTACAGGTGAAATTTAAAAAAAAAATATATTGAACCACAATTACTCGCTACTCTATGCCTATTGAACTAGTTAAACCAGTTATTTTTCACGCAAACTTAAAATTAGTCAAGAGTTTAAAAGAGGCCTCCATTACAGCAAAAACAATTCAAAACTTAACAGGCCAGTGTAAGAAGACGTTTAATTCCTTTGGTGTATGCAAACAATGTGCATCTTAACAACATTAAAAGGTGTAATATACCTATCAGACTGAAAACAAACTAACACAACAGTTCAAAACATGTTAAGTGGGTTAAAAATACTACGATTCACAGGAAATGGTGGGAGTTACAGGAAAATTTAAACGGGAGAGACAAACACTGAGGCACAAAGCACAGAATTCACAGGACAATGAACCCAGTTAAACAGAGAGGGATGGCTGGCGGGCGAAACAATACGATGAACGATGATGATGAATCCAAGACAAAAGAGAAACTAACAACACATGTATGAATTGTAAATAGACAAGTATAGGTTAACCTAAACAACAAAATCACAGAATAAACAGGTTGAATGCTCGCTGTGACGTTAAAAAAATCCCCAACAAAAACACGGTGGTAAGAGAAGGGAAAAGGAATGACATGTAAAAAACAAAACAATGTGAATTTCACTTGCTCAGAATGTTGTGGAAACACCATATTAATATAATTCAACACACATCATTAAAACTATCTCACCAAATAACAAAGAACATTATTTCACGGTTTACTAGGATTTGTGAGCTAAGAAGACTGCTTGAACTGAACGCTTGCGTGCACTCCCTTCCTTTTGCAATCTGTGTGTTTTAGCTATACAGTATCTGCATCTCGAGGCACTTGGAAAGAATATGATTGTACTGTGTGTAGTATAGTATGTGCATTTGTTATGCTTGCGTGCTCACACTCCTTCCAAAAGATTAGCGTGTGCTTATTAACCTTACAGATCTAAAACCCGAGTCAGATTTGCTGTTCTTCAAGTCACATATTGAGACTAAAGTCCTATGGTCAGCATGATCTCTTATTCTTCCCACAACTAGTGCGAGTAAAGTCATCTACAAAAATGTTTTTCAGACCACGAGGTGGCCATGATAACCTAGTTACAGATTCCAGATCAGTATAGCGGCTCCAAAGCCGGCGCCTTTGACCCAGTGGAAATGGGCTGGGCCTGTAATCTCTGGCACCTGATCTAAAGCAAGAAGCTGACCAAGATCAGCCGGGCAGAAATCCATCCATGACCACTGAGGACAGTGCAAAAAATGGGTTTGGGGGAAAAAAAAAACTGCTTCTTTTCCTTTGTGCTTCTTCAAAAGCATCCTACTCTCACATGTGTTAAAACGAATGAGTCGCAAAAAAACAAAACAAAACAAAAAAAAGGGGCCAAGGAAGGAAAAACAACCTGTGGAGAATTTTGAGTCTTCACGTAAAATCTAACCATGAAACACTTTACTACAAAATGTAATTCATCCGAGCAGATTACACGCACAACTATCAATGCTACATTTCAATTGGGGAAAAAAAGATGAATAATAATATTCACAGTCAAAACATAATTTTGTGAGTTGTGGGCTCGGTCTTCCAAATAACAGACACCTTGCACACAAAATACGTCCTTAAAAATCACTGGTCCCACACAAATACAACACTCCACATGATAAGAGAACGACTCAATTTCACGCAACCACCGACGGTCCCTCTGCTCCACCAGCAGTCTGGAGGCTGACATCTACATTTAAGGCAAGCTAGCAATGTCCCGCTTTGGAGGGGGTCCCTCTGGTTTGCATGGAGAGCCATTGGCTTTGTCCTCAAAGATCAAGACTCTGTGGAAAGAGAGGAACCATGAAATAGCAGAAAAAAAACCCCAACAACAAACGGGTCAAATTCATTGAATTTAAATGATCAAAATCCTTTCACATGAGAGAAAGAAAAGCAGCAACTCTTCACAAGTGAGAAACTGGCAACTTTTGGTGTCTTTGCTTGAGAAATAAGTTATAAAAATAGTACAATTTTCTGTCGATCCACTAAACGCTTCAACTGAAATTAATTTTTAACGGGTAAGGAGGCATTCAGCACCATGGAGAGAGTCATAAAGAAAAACTAAATGTAAATGTAATAAAAAATACAGAAGCCAGTACAGGAGTGCAAAAGAGGTGAACAACAAAAGCATAAACACTGCAAGCTGGATGTGTGAGTGAGAAGCGATAATCAGCTCCTGCAGGACACAGGGAGCCACCGTTACAGTCGAGGTGCCAACTGGCTGAGCAGTAAGAGAAAGGAAAGGAAACCACAAAGGGACTGAGGGGAACAGTGGTTTAGGCTGTACACAGTAGAGTGAGTGATCCGACAGGAGCTATCCAGAGCGAATGGCTGTCTTTAATTTCCTTTTTTGGAAAACTCTGCAAAGCTCCACTAAGCCCATAAGGAGCAGCGATGAAACCGGCACTCCACAAATCAAACTCTGGCACATCTCTCTGAACTTTTTCATTCACACTACTGAAACCTGTTCTGCTACAGTCGGTTACTATGGAGCCAATGATGAATCCAATAACAAGTCAAATGTCCTGCTTTGGTAAATGCATGTTTCATTGTACATTTTTGTGACTTTCTTCTTTAAAATATATAAGGAATACACAATTTTGGCTTTATTCATTGTAGAGCTTAATAAATAAAGTGACCAGCTGACTTAATCTTGACCTTGTGTACATACCTGGTCACGGTCTATGGAACATACCAGATATATTTTTTATCTTTACAAAGACTGAAAAACATATACACTCTCATGCACACACAGTGACATTAAGTCAGTAGATAGGACCCCAAATTAACCATAACACCATTTGTGGAGCTGTGAGGAAAAAAAGAAAAAGTGGAATTTTGCTCATTACTGTTATTAATTCCACCTGTGATTTTCCTGCTTTGACAAGTCCAAATGTCTGCAGAGAAAAGGGTCTATTGATAGTATAAAATATGAGATCTGCATGAGGCTCATCTGCCATTCAAAATCTTGGTTAAACAAACTAGAGGGACTGTGTTTTGCACCAGCAGTGACTTTACTCAAAGAGCTTTCACAATCTCTTGGACTGTGGAGCCTGACCTCAATCATTTTCCTCCAATTGCAACCAAATCAATTGTTGACCTGCTAAATGCTTTGAATAACACTATTCTCATGCCATTGTGTACCCTCAGCCCCTCCCTCTCCCTAGAGACAAAAACTGCAGCACACAAGAAAGGCATTGTAGACCTTTGCCGTTATCACAGAGAAGGGGGCAGTAGGCTGCCCACTGGTGTTGAAAAGAAACGGCATCGTGTAGACGGCAGTTTCCTTCTAAATCAGAACAAGGAATATGGATACTGTACATATTACATACACAAATACACAAAAGTCAGTAGCCAATAGAAGATCAAATGAACACTCCATTCCTGTTAACACATCTGTTAGTTCTGCAACATTCTGCACAGTGGAGCCGAGTTTTCACAAGAAGGAACAACATCAAAATACCGATCCAAAATTTGTGCAAGTCTCTTTAAACCTGCTGATCTGTTATGTCGAAAACAAAATAGGATCACTGACGTACCATTTCCCCTGGTGTTAACACAGAATTCATACAATATCTTAATAGAATGCTACGAAGTGGACAAGCGAGGCTGGGAGACATTTATACACAGCGGCTGGGGTATTAGGGGATACATTATACAGAAAACGGTTGGCGGAAAAGTTGGGCATTTTCTCTGTTTGGTGTTTTAGGGATTATGAGATTTGTCTATTAAAGGGTCCAGCCAGCTTAGTCCAGAGCTGACATGCAGCAGCCAATACACTCCAGATCCTTTAAAAAGGCTTACACTGGCTACACTTACCCACTTCAAAATAGCAGGAAATGTGTCAGCCTATCCACCGGGGACCATCAAACAAAAAAAAAAAAAGAAACAATTTCTCCTGTAAAAGGCAAATTATTTTGACAGAATCTGAAGAGGTTGGGTGTTTCTGTCAGTCTTGCATGACTGTCAGTGGTTAATCAGCCTATAATCAGTTACCTAAGCGCATGATCCCAGCTAAGGATAAAGATGGGTTGACTATGGATAGGCTACATAGATGGGTTCTGTTGCCAGGGAGATTAACAACCCAGCATGTGCTTAATGACATCATGGCTGGTCATCCCACAACGCCCTGCTGATGGATGAAACAACTGGCTGACACAGCGGATGATTCATATCCTCTCTCGCACATGTGAACACACACACACACACACGGTTTATAGACAACTAAATCAGCATATATGTAAAAACGGGTTTAAAAAAACAAAACAAAAGTCTAATAATATTCTTTTTAAAAAACACACATGCACAGAGGTTTACTTACAGTTTGAGCACAGCCGAACGCTTGCCCAGCATCATCTTGACAAAGTCCCTGTAGTTGATAGTGTTGCTGCTGCCACCCGTCACCTCAACAATCATTTTTTTCAACTCCAAGTGGGTCTTGGGCACCCCCAGCTTCTCCATCATTCTCTTCAGACCCATCAGATCTGAGAGAAGGTACAGTTGACAACCAGATCCATGTCAGGACGTGAATCATTGTAAGGAAACTGGGACATTGTCTAAATGCTTAATTTCATGCATGTGAGGCATTTTAAGGGGTCACTCCAACAATGTATACATAATATTCAGTATACTCATCATGAGGACCAAAATTAGCCCGTGTGACCTAAAATGTTTTATAAAAAGCCTGCGTTATACTGGTTCCAGCTTCTCAAATGTGAGGATTTGCTGCCTTTCTTTGTCACGTATGACAGTAAATATAGAGTCTTTGAATTTTGGACTGTTTGGCTGGATAAAAGAAGCATTTTGACGATGTCCCATTGGGCTCTGGGAACTTGGGATAAAACAGCCCTAGATCATAGCGGTGGAACAAGCAACTGAATGGTTCTGCTCGAGGTTTCTGCCTGTTGAAAGGAGTTTTTCCTCGTCACTGTTGCCTCGTGCTCCGCAAATAATACTAAAAAGAGTACGGCCCTGCCCTATACGAAAAGTGCTCTGAGGTAACTTATGATTTGGTGCTATAGAAATAAAATAATTCAGCCGACGTTGCCATCCCTAGAGCTGCGTCGCCAATGTGGCTAAAGAAGCACAACACTTTAAGTACATTTAGCAGCTTCTTTCAGGGCCTGCGGACGGATGTCTGCTGTCTGACTCCCACACTACAGTTCGCCTCACATCTGCTCAAATACTAAAAAGACCTTTCACACTGGTGCACTGGTGTGGTCTCACTTTACGCACAGGACACAAATGACACATGAGCCTGCTCGTGCGCTGTGCTCACGCTGGTCAGACAACAGTATTAATTACTGTTCCCTCATGTTGACGCTGCACATGGCTCAGCTGACAGTTATCTGGGGTGCAGTTGGTGTTTAAGTGCTACAATTACTCACCAATCTCTCCTTGGTCATTCAGGTCAAACTCTGCATATTTATCTGCAAAACAAACGCACACCAGAGATTATTACCGACGGTGGCAATTCATTCTCAGCTCTCTCACTCACACATACACACACCACATCCCTTAACGCATCCCCAGCTGACGTCTTGCATGTCAGCAGACGGTCACACACTGTCCGCTGCTCTCACCGTCTTACACTCTGCAGACAGCTGACCTGGCAAAAGGAAAGACACAAACAGCTGACAATGACAGGCGTGTTTTGGATGTCTGTCAGTGAAAGCAGGCAGAGGGGCAGCTGAGTGGGGATGACATGCGAGACGGATTAGAGTGAGAGGGTCAGGAAGTAAAAAAAAAAAAGCGAGACCTCAAGCACAGCAATCAGGAATCGGGAAGAAAAACAAAGATGCTTGGGCTGAAACTTGTGAAGCTCAGATATAAAGTCTTGTCCTCACAGTCCCTCACTCTAAGTAAATCTGACAACATGCAGGCAAACCACTGATTCTTGCCCCCGCACTTATTAAAAACAGTCAAATGGATGCAAGTAATGTACGTTAAAGATTCAAAGGCAATTAGAAATTTTAAAAAGCATCATACTGTGCCAGTGTTTTAAAAACTATATAGCTACTTAGTTTTAAGTTTCAGATAAAGAGAATGCAGCGTTTGGAGCCGTCTAGTAGCTAATTTCGTTTACTGGCACCAAACATCACTCAGGGTTTGTACAGCTTTTTAAGACGAGTACACAGTTCCAAGCACTTTCAAGGCACCTAAACCAAACACTTCCAGGCTCTTTCCAGAGCCTCCAACGTCACACCTAAATCGTTTTCAAACATTTGAAGATTTTTGGTTTACATACTGTATAGAGCAAGAATTATTCCTGGTATTTTCCAAAATGTCAAGACTTTGTACAAACTCTGGTCACTAAACAGGTTTTTGGGGGGGGGTTTGTTTTGCAAAGAGCAACGTACAGTACGTGCAGATAGTCATTTATTGCCTGTATTCTCATTCTCATATTCTGTCTGATACATAAGAACCTGGAGCCAGGAGACAGTTTGCTTAGCTTAGCATAAAGACTGGAAGCATAAGGCAACAGCTAGCTAAAAATAAATAAAAAGACATTACATTCAACATTTGTCTGCCAAAATGCAAGTCGACTCGGGCCCTGGAGGGGGCAGCCCTGGTAAATATTTACTACTGTGTTCTCCTTATTGACAAGCTGCTGAAGTGGCCGCTGCTATGAAATACCAAAAAGACACGACATTTTCCCGCTTCTCCCTAAAATTCCAGCCTCCTCTTTTCTCCAGAAGAACCACTGTAGTCAGATTACACTTCTGTCCCACACTGGAAGCTCTGTGTGTGGAGGGAGGGAGAGAACTGTGTTAACTGTGTGAACCCATGGGGAGCGCGACAGGACAATGCTAACCCTGTTCCTAAACTCTGAGGAGTGGGCGGCGCCCCCCCCCACCCCCACCCCCACCCCCACCCCCACACACACACTTGAGTGGGCCACTTGTCACAGAGCAGCCTGTTGATCATCTGCAGTCACAGAAAACAGCTCAACTGAACAGAAGTGCAGTTTCTCTTCGGTGGATCCTCCTGACCTACATTTCTCCTGCAACCGATGAACCGACATGCAAAACATTTTCTTCCATCCTTTAAAAACACACGGAGCCCGAGGGCAGATAAACGCTTCGGTGCAGGCCTCTGTGTAGGCCCATTTGACTTCCAGTTATCTTTTCTGTCTGCCTACAGACTGACAAATAACTAACTATAATGTGCGCGGTCTAACTAACCTGAACAAAGTCATTTGGTAGCTGCACCTGCCCAAAGGCTAAAACACACAGGAAGTGACTCGGAGGACAAACCAATTTTACTGTTGTCTCGTCTCGGATTACACTGTGTGTCAACACAGACTTGACACCGATGTAAATATTCCACACGTAGGGGCTTCAGAGCAGTAAATTAATGTCCACATTGGCGTCTTAAAAGGGTTTTACGAAGGAGGAGGCCGTGAACAGCATTGATGGTGGTAGCGGCCGATTCTTCTGTGCGATTGATTATCAGACTGACAGGCTGGCGTCTGACCTGCAGTGCAGCGGTGGGAAAAAAGGCTGGCTCTCAGTCGACTATTTGATCAACTGTTGTAGATCCAAATCAAACTGTCCGAAAATGACCGACAGAATACTTGGTGCAGCCTTCATGTAAACGTTAAAGTAGGGTATGGTTAAAGATTTTTGGGGTCATGAGTTGCGATGTGATTTGCTTGGTGGTTGAAAGCACGGTGTTTAGATACGGACCTCTGGGTCACTGGGACAGTGTGGAAAAAGATAGGAAGGAAGAAAAAAAACAACCCCCCCCAAAAAAAACCGCAACCCTCTCGGGACCTGGGTGTCAAGTCCCCTTTCGGTTTATATATTTCTGCTCCATTTCCTCCAGCAAGCATAGATTGGAAGTTGGACAGTGGAGCATGTTTCTCTGTTCAAGAGATATGCCCCCCACCCCCACCCACCCCTGATAGAATAAACAGCCTCGTGTTATTCTGTCTGGAAAACCGCAGATTAAAAACTAAATACTCCACATGCACCCACGAGCATACATGTGTACTGTCTGAGCGATGGGGAGGAGACTCGTCGGTAAATCAAATTTGTTCCCGTAATTAGCTCTAGCTGCGTTCTTTTCTATTCCCGGGAGCTAAGAGTTTACCCGGCAAAGTTCTGAATATTGTAACAACAAGCAGAGAGGAACGCCCCAGCACATTCCTGCAAGGCCACCGAGGACTTGGCCTTGCAAACCTCTCAGAAATCACAGCAGTCTGTCTTTCCCACAGAGAAAAACAAAATGCTAAAGGCCTTAATGTGTGTGTGTGTGTGTGTGCAGACAGACTGCCAACAAACAAAGGCTGAGGCTGAAACAAAAGCCAGGGAAACGGAACACACCCTCACAAAGACAACCCCCGCTGCAGATACCAAAGCTACCGAGGAGACGACTGGGTCCGCTTACTTTTGAGACCTTCCAGTTTTTCAGCCAGGTCCTCTTCATCCCTGTATTTCTGGTCTTCCAGGTATTCCTGAGGAGGACAAAAGAGGGGGGAACAAACGGGAGGCGATCAGGAAAAAAGAGCCCCAACAACAACAACAACAACAACAAGAAAACAGGTTTTACCCCTTAAAAATCAGCTTTGGGCTCATTTCTAAACCTTCCAACCGTGTTACACAACACACAGACAAAAGAGGAAGGACCTCCGTGCACAGGTTAAAGCATTAGCGTTCATTTGTGCACCGACGTTAAACTGATTCTGTCGCATGTGTCAGAAGCCCTGAGGAGGACAACTCGCTATAATTTAATATCGCTGTGCTCATTAAGTGGGACGCCTGACAAGGGCGCAAGGGAGAGAGCCTGCGGGGAGCCATTCTGACGGAACCGTGACGACGCATCCTGCCGCGTGGGAGTCAGCTTCAGGCCGACACGGGAGGCAGGACGCGAGGTGGCTCTCTGCACTGACCTCTGCTCGCAATTAAAGGGCGACAAGGACAAACGCCACCACTGGATGTTTGCAGGGACGCCGGACTCATCTGTGCTGAATCACTACTGCAAACACCCCCCCATCCTCCCCAAAATAACACACACACACAGGAATGTTCTCCCACAGACACAAAAATGCAAGCGTATTTGAACAAGTGCGGTGCCCGTATCACAAGGCACGAAGCCTCCACCAGCGTCTCTACACGGAATGTTGCAGGAGGTCAAATGCAGAGTTTCCGCCGCATCGCTTCTCGCTGCAGACTCAGACCTCCCAAGTGTTTCGTGGCTGCGACGTATTGCCCCCTGAACCGTCAGCCCTAAAACCCAAAGGCGTTCTGTTGGAACATTACTGGGGGTGAACATGCTCACTGTCTGACAGCGTGAGGCTCCAGGGTGTCTTATCAGATGATCGTAGCAGATACGCAACAGAGGCAGGATTTCACGATGGCCTGGCTGTCAGGGCCCCGAGAGCCTGGCGTGTAATCGCAGCGCCCCTGTTACATTTAGACACCGCTTCTTTGGGAATTGTTGGGCCCACTATCCCTGATGAGCACACGGAGGATTTTAAGAACCAGACAAGACCCCCATGATGGAACAGGGAGTGTTGTGTGCACAGCAAGGCCACATTTTGGGGGGGGGGGGAGTGTGGCAGGCAGAGATTACAGCAGGCATGTAGATAATCTGCGAGGCCTAATGTCGGACAGAGACCTGCCTCTGACACCTGTTCCCCCCAACAGACCGACAGGATCTGGAACGAACACCAGCCGTTCAACAAGTGTCCAAGGAGGAATCAGTCCAACGTCACTGCGCACGACATTTTTTTTTGGGGGGGGGGCCGTTCAACGCGCGCGCGCGTTCAAAAAACAAGGCCAACGCCAAGTCAAGTGTAATGCGTGCTCGTTTAACACCCCCCCCGCCGGCGAGGTGCCGTTACAGACGCTGAGAGGCGCCTACCTGGTTGATTTCTTCCAACTTTTGCCTTTGCTGCTCCTTCAGCAGCCCGAAGGTCTTCCCCCCTGCAAAAGAAAAAGAAAAGGACAATCGCGTTGTTTTAGAAGCAAGCTGGTTAACACGGATGCAGGCTTCGCCCGGACGGGAGCCGGGACGGCCCGCAGATCCGACTCTAAGCTTCAGCCGGCGACGTCCCCGGGAGAACAGACACGGCGGCCCGCTGCCGTGTCGTTTGTTACCTTGGGTGTGTTTATTTAAAGGCATCCCGGAATTTATCTGTGATGTGTAAATCCAGAAAATTAGAAATATCCGAGCCGGAGGGGGATGGGGGGGGTGGGGGGGGGCTGCCGCGACTGTCCGCCGGAGCGATTCTCCTGTTGTCCGTTAGCGGTTGGGCTCAGCGGGCTATTTGGAGCCGGAGTCAAGACGGGCGCATTTAGAAAGGGAGCATCCGGTCAACCCTTTCAAAATATACTAGTGACCCAATTTACACAAATGACATGTTTTGAGGTGTAGCATGCAGTGGGTGTTTGTGTGTGGTGCCTTGTGTAATGATAAGTGAATGAGTCTTGTAAATAATGTAGCCCGGGAAGCTCTTTTTTTAATTTTTTTTTATTCTGGCGCCACACTGAGGACAAAATAAATAGTGTTTGATTAATCGATTTATTTATTATTAAACAAATAAATATACATCGTTTCATCAGTGTCCCAGCGCCCAAGGCAAGGCGCCTTCATATAGCTTGTTTTAGTCCGTCCAACAATCCAAAATGCAAAGGTGCTCAATTTACAGTGACAGGAAACAGAAAAGAAGGACACAAAAGTTACAAATCATCACATTTGAAAAGCTGGAACCAGCAAATATTTTGAATTTTTCCTTGATAAATGACAATTTAATGATTATTATTTGATTATTAAAATGGTCGATCAACTAATGGATTAATTGTTTCAGGTCATGTATTTAGATGTAGCCTACTGATATGGCTATTTGTTTTGTGGTGTAGTTTGCGCTGATGTAGGTTTGGTTTTAAGTTTCGGTTGCTCAGTGTTATGTCACGTTTTATGTCCGTCTTTTAACATGTATGTCTGAGCATACAGTACTTGTTTTAAATAACTGCTCTCACTTAAAAAATGTTTTCCCTTGAATTGGTCTGTTTTGTAGATCCATTAATGAATCAATTCACATCAAGCTAGGTGGAAATATCCTTCAGCAAGACCTTTCCATTGTCTACAGTCACATAAGTAGTTCCATGCCAATTAGAGATGACATATAATGTCTGCCACAAGGGACACAAAGAAACAATACACTTTATTTGTTCTTTGAAATGATAAAAAAACAACTCAAGCTCTTATTTTGAAGGCTGAAACATCCAAATTCCGGTATCATTTTGCACTATCCTCATAAGTGAATCTCGCTCTTGTAGTAAACTGGGAGCTTCTTGCTGGCGCTTGCCATCATGTGGCGTATGAGGAAACTGCAATAGACCTAATGGACAGAAGCTATTTTTAAATGAACTAAATTAATCTCAGCGTGCAGAGATACATTTCAAAACAATAAAATGAGACATCCTTGTAGCTCATACCCATCTTTCAACAAAATGTGACAATCCACAATTAAAATATTTCTATAAGCACCGAATCCCTAATAAACACTGATATGATGCCATATGCAACAACACCATTACATGCAGATATTCATATTCTCTTTGTCCAAAGCCTTCAGTCTAATGATTATTTCTTTGTCTGCCTATAATTGAGTCTGACGTAATTATGCCCCTAATTGCCTCAGATGAGGCTTTTTTGGCTCTTAAGGTGATGTAGTCATGTCATTTCAGCCTCATAAAGACACACTTGGCTCATACAGCAAAACAATTTGTGGGGATTAATTTTGTTCTCTCGATGTGAGGAAATTTCCAAAGCATTTTGGGATGATTTCATGACCTACAGACCTATTCTCTCTGCTAACATGTGTTATATGTGATCTCTAAATGCTAATGTAATTTCAGCATTCACTGATGAAGGTGAAGTTGCACTGTAACTATCCTCTCTTGTCCAAATAATAATAAATTACTGCACAGGTCCTGAATAATTCCTGTTTTGTGCTGGTGTGTTGTGTTTCTCATAAATTGTGAAACTCATAAATTTTTTTTTAATGAAAGTGTGTCTTCATGGGAGGACCAAAGAGTGCATTATTGTGGTAGTGTCCAAAAGAACACACACCACACAGGATGAAATGAATCACCTCCCGGAGAATAAAAAATAAATAAATGATTTTAGGATGGAAATTTAAACAGTTAATTTGCATATTCTTGGTCCTTTGATTTTTCACGATGACATCACATTCCATGTATCCATAATTCCTCCTAGTTTGTTAAACCTCAGAACACAGACTCACTCTATCGGTACACACTCTTATCTGCAGGTGTTTATATCTTCAAATTAATTTGTTTGAAACTTCGACAACACCATGTCGTCTACGTTTTCCCAAGAGGTAATAATTCGGACCTCCGGAGAAGATCACGGTGAGGAATCTCATAGGAATCTCCAGGCTAAGAGAACAGGGAAGGACACTGGTGTTGCAGCATCACCCAGGAGGAAATTCCAGGGTAGATGCAACATCAGCTGCTACGCTGACCCCTGCAACAACATGCAGGATGATGTCAGTGAGAGAAAGAGGGGGGCTGGTCACCTCACCAACCCCACTGAACACAGCGAGGTGTCAGCGGAGGAAATCACGAGCCAGAGCGGCAAGCGAAAGGCCAGGACATCCCGAAAGAAAGAGAGCACCAACACCACTGACTCCAGCTCAGTTTTAGTGGTAAAATCCTGGTTTAGGTCTGACAAAAGCAAGGCCGAACATGCCGGTGAGACAGCCAACAAAAAGGGAAGGTGTAGCGACACCAACGTCACTGAATACAGTGTGATTTTAGTGGAGGATCCCTGGGCGAAGTTAAAGAAGAGAAAGCCCGGTGATGGTGATGGTGAGGCACCTGAAAAGAAGATCAGGTGTAGTGACAGCAACAGCATTGCTGGATCCAGCACTACTGAGTCCTGCGTTGACGTGGAGGATGTGACAGAGGATGACGATGATGTGAGCCAGCATTTTGGCAGCGCCTCAGCTGACGAGGAGAAAATCTATGAGATGTCCTCCTCAGGAAACACAAGCAGAAGTAAGCTGATAGAGCTCAAATACATTTAGTCAATTAAATGAAGTTAATCTATCAATAAAATAAAGGGGCCCCTTCAGTCTTAGGCTTTGGATTCAGGGTTAAGGTTAAGAATAAAGAGCAGGATTAGTTCAAACATAGGAAGGGATCGGGTTATAAGTGTAAAGGGAATAAAAACTAAGATAAAATCTGTGTTTTTAGCTGAATTTGAGGACAAGTACCATCAGCATTCCCCAATCGGTGCAGGAGGCTTCGGCTCAGTGTATAGCGGAATCCGTATATCAGACTTTTTACCAGTAAGTCTTACAAACACTTGCTCACTCATTATAAACATTCATTAATCCTCAGAAAATACCAACCAAATTACTTGTATTTCTGTCTTGCAGGTGGCCATCAAGCACATTCCCATAAAGAACGTCATGTTCGAACAAGTTGTGAGTAGTTTGATCTGATGTCGAACACCAACTGTTGAAACTAGAAAAAGTGCATTTCCTGGAGCATTGCAGGAAAAATTGCATTTCCTATGCATGTGAATGCTGAAAGCTGAGATCTAAATTGCAAAATACTGCAGAAAATGCACAAATCTGAAATGAATTGCCAGAATTGGAAGCTGAATTGTATCATCTGGAAGAAGAAGCTAAGAGCTGAAATACAAATAAGCTGAAAGCTACACTGTGATGTTGTAATGATTTGTTAAAGAAAGCACAGTACTTTAAGTCTAAATTGTGGAAAAAAGAATAAAAATAACAAAAAATTAAAGTTTGTTGAAAGGCTGACGCTAAACTGCATAGCTGGCTTGAATGTTGAATAATCCTGAATGTATGAATGATGTGGAATGTTTTAAATTTTGTTGGGATTTTGTAGGAATGTGAATGTGTTGAAAAGTGGGAACGGCATGAAGGATATAAAGTATGAACGGGTTTAAAAAGTTGAAGAAAAGTCAAAGAACAATGTGGAATGTGTTAATGGTTTGAATGACTAGATGTGAGTTGTAAAAGTTTGAAATGGTATGATTAGTATTGGGACACGTCAACATGTGGACAGGAGGAGCTGGAATCGAACAACCAACCCCGAGGGTGAAGGACAACAGCCCTACCACCTGTTAGATTAAGAGAACCCTGTGTGTCCGTGTGTTTGTTTCTGTGTGTGTCTTTGTGTAGTGTATTACTGTGCGTGTACTTGATGAACTGCTCCTGTTACAAACATTATGCGCAGTGTAACTGCTCAGTCCCTGAGAGAGAGAATTAACAGGAACCGTCTCGCTCGGAAAAACCTCAACCAAGCAAAAACTGTGAGTCCACTCTCCAAAGTAAGGATATTTTCTGAAAGAAAATAGGCTTGCGAACGCAGCAGTGCAATTTCTATGTCTGTGGTGTTGAAAATGTGGACAGTACAGCGAGTTATAAATGTGAGGGGGAAGGAGAAAAGTACACATTTCCTTCTTAAAATTATAATGGTTCCCAACGGAGAGCTCAGCGGCACTTCTGTTCAATTAAGGCACACAGATCAAAAACCATATGTCCTATGATTTAAATGGTTACATTTCCTGAACCAGGACAGATCTGTCTACAATCTGATGGTTAAATGATCTATGTAGAGTAAATTGTGGACAGTAGAGCAATTTCAGCAGAAAGATTTGAGAAGACGTCAGAGCTGCCTCTCACTCTAGCGGTGACATACACACATTATAATCTCAGAAAAGGACTGAAAACGTCATCACACCAAACTTGTGAAAACTCAAAAACTACAAAAGACATCAAAAAGATTTAATAGTTGAACCTCGTGTGACCAGTTTAACCTTTAAATGGAGTCTGTAGCTCAAAGTATGTGGAAGCAGTAGCTTTTCAAAGTCGAGCAGGTTGAAGAGGATTCTTCATTGACTTGCACAGTAAAATAATTTTGAATAAAGCTTAATATTTTAAAAAGTATAAAAGGTAGAAAATAGATGAATACAAGCATAAATGTCCTCAAAAATGTCCACATTTTGATAATTTGAATGGTTTCTGTAGCTCAAAGTATGCAGAAGTTATAAGAGGAGGAAGATGAAGACGATTTGAAGGTTAGCCCCATTCATTCTTAATGGGAGTAAAGTAAACTTTTAATATTTAAAAGTGAAAAATACAAGTATAAATGTCCTCAAAGAGCTGATCATTTTGATAGTTGACTGGTTTTTGTAGCTAAAAGTATGAAGGAGTTGAAATTTTGCGAAAAACGTACGGAAGAATAATAAGAAGTTGTAAGAATAAAGAACAGGATAACAAGAGCGTGAATGCAGCATTCACACCGGTGTAAATGCTGCTGAATCAGCATTCACACCAATTAGCAAATTGTCAATTTGGAATTATAAGGTTCTAGTGGACATTTTTGTAAAAATTGTGTTATTCACATTCTTATTCTGTGATAACCTATTAACATTATGTGAGGTGTTCTTTTGAGTTTTATGCATTTTTGGACTTTTTATTTAGAAAACAAAAAAGGTTCTATCTCTATCAACTATTGGGAAATGCAAAAAACCTTGCAGCTCAATATCTCACACACAACGCAGAGGGAACCTTATAATTCCAAGGTGGCGAAATGGGATGTTACTCTGCTTACCCTTCTCAGAGCTGTTGGAACTTATAGCAGATAATTTAACACTTGGCATGTATGCATTTATTTTTTTTTAGCTTCACAATGGGAAGGAGTATATAATCATTCTCGAGGTGGCCTTGATGCTGAAAGCTGCAGGCCAACCAGGATCAGTTGGACAGTCCGCTGTGGTGTCTCTTCTGGACTGGTATATTCTGGACCAGGAGTTAATACTGGTTATGGAAAATCCAGTCCAGTCCCAGGACCTCTTCAGGTACCGTAAAGCCCAAAGAGGATCCCTGGATGAGCATGAGGCAAAGGTATGAAACATCGCAGTGACTATATGTGTGTTAGCTTGTTTCATCTTGTTCAACCCAAAGCTGAAAAGTAGTATTTAGCACATATTTTGACTCGGTGTGTTTAGATTCACACTGCACACTATATGGGCCTGGTCACACCACCAGAAAGTGGCAGAGCAAAGTTCATCCAGTCCTTGCAAAATAGGTGGTGCTAGAAGCTAGTGATGTAAGAAATATTTGCTGGGCAAGCTGATATACTGACTACTGTAGCTAGAGAGACAACAGCTAATTAAGAGTTTTAACTCTCCTATCACTGCTATAGACAGTATATGGGTATATATGTGTGTGTGTGTGTATTATCTTTAACTATGTTTGTTTTTATTGTATCACTGATCTTTTAATGCTTTAACCTGTCATTGCGCAGCACCTTGTAACCTCGTGTTTCGAAAGGCGCTCTATAAATAAAGTTGACCGTACCGTAATCTGCCATGAACACGCTAGCACTAGTGAGTCACAATTTGGGCAACGGCACCAGTTTGAGTGTCAAAGTTCACCAAAGTTAAAATTGAGGGAAAACGTTAGCTTGGATTCCCTTTGACCCCACTAGTGAATCCACTGACTGCAGCGATTCCATCCTAATGAAATGATTTCACTGCAGAACGTTTTTTGTTTCAAATGCTGGTGTGAACCATCTTTAAAAGGAAAATCTGAGTTCATATGTAAAAATCACAGCAAGCTCATTTATTGGTATATTATTGCCATGATTTGCACCATCACGTCATCGTCGTTACAGTGTTTCATAGACTTTTCCACCGTGTCAGGAATCAGGGGAAAATACTGTCTTACAATCCTTCCAACTCACTATCTACCTCAGACGATCCTGAGGCAGGTGGTGGACGCAGCCATCGACATGCACGCCAAGGGCGTCTTTCACCGTGACATCAAGTTACAAAATGTCCTGCTTCAATTAGAATCTGGTGGACCAAGAGTGCGGCTGATTGACTTTGGCTGTGGCAGCTTCTCAAAGGAGATGCCCTACAATTCCTTCACTGGTATGATATCTGACTTCTTAACTCATTGGGAAGTCCCTCTCTGGTAAGCTTTTTCTTTGTTTAAACATCTCTCTGTCTGTGTCCTTCCATTCCTCTGTTGCTATGTGCACTAGGTACTCGTATATACGCCCCTCCAGAGTGGATTGACTGTCATACATACTCGGCCCGTCCCACCACTGTTTGGCAGCTGGGCGTAATGTTCTATTTGTTGCTGAGTGGACATAAGTATTTTAACACCATGGACTTCATACACAACCGCATTAGAATCAACAGCACACTGTCCACAGGTAACACACACACACACACACACACACACACACACACGTTCATACTAAAAGGAATCTTTGATGAAAGCAAATCTATTCATCGTATGGTGTTTTTTAATGGAATCACTGCAACGGCCCAAACCACCTCTGATCTCCTGCTTTCTCTCTTGCTTTTCAGAGGTAAAGACTTTGCTGCAAATGTGTCTGGCCAGAGACCCTATGGAGCGTGCCACTCTGGAGGAGCTACAGCGAAGCCCCGAACTCAGATAACCCAGCGCTCCACCCACCCAAAGCCACCTGTAAAAGTAAAACCTTCAGATCAGTTCCTCCCGCCAGCATCGTTCTCACTGTGTGGACAGCATCACACATCATCTCTGTAGTGCAGGAAAGCGTTATCACAGCATTCATTATGACATATATCTTACTGATGCCCATTCTTTACTCTGGAAGCTGTTAACTCTGTTTCTCCTACTGGGGATCACCTCATCTCTGTGTGCTCTGAGATCTGCTGTATTCCAAAGGTGTGCAAACACGCACACATACTGTCGATGAGCCTATAGACACTTTAGATTTCCACGTATGAACATGGATCTATGCACACATTTGTCCCTCGACAGATTGGGAAGAAGGGACTGATGGAATAAAGAACGAGTAATAAAATATGGTTAAAAACCAGAAGCAGGATCATATTGTAGCAGAGAGAGAGAGTGTGTGTCTGTGTGTGTGTGTATCGGAAATCCTGTGTTCAGTTAATCTTTAAATAAAAGTATTGTTTGTGTGGGCTAATAAGCTGGTCTCTGAAATCAGCACAATATCATTAAAGTAACGGCATGATAGCTGGACTAAATACTTGTTTCAGACATTTGGTACAGATGACTGTCGTCCTCATAACATGTTTGATTTTTAGAACATGTAGCTGGCAGGTATGACCAGAGTTTGAGCTGGTCAAACACTGACTTTGAACTGTTGGTATAATTTAAGGTAATTTGCCACCCCCTTGTGGTCATTTATTAAATCATTAAATTATTGTTACATGAAGAGAAAGGCATGCTTGGATTTCATATACCTATACATGTAAATACTGAAGAGCTATAATTTCGGGTTTTGCAACACATTTATAAAGATAACTATACTAAATCTGGATTATTTTTCTTTGTTTTTCGAATGGCTGTTAAATACAAAAAGTGCAATATTCCATCTCTGACATGTAGTGGGGTGCAAAGTGGCGTGCAAGAAAATATTCAAGTACACTTACCTCGCATTTGTAATGACTTGTACTAGTTACATACCAGCATTAATCATCACATAAGATGCTACCTGTCTGTCCGTTAAACTGTAACTTTAGCTTGTTCCAGTGCCACTGAGCAGCCACCGCACACTCCATAGGGGGGTAGGGGGTGCTCTCTTTTTTAGGTTTATTGAACTTTCTTTTCCTAAAAGGGCTCTCAGCTCCAGTGTCTTTGGGGGTGTCATGTTCATTAATCGTTGAATAATGTAGGCATTGTGAAAGCCTTTTAGAGTGTACCTGGGGGGGGTCTTCTGCCGTATTAGCTCTTTTTCAGATAAGCGTCACTTGTCGCTGCTAATTCACAGTTTTGGGGCACGCGTGTTATTTCTTAAGGCGAGACATTTCGGAGTGGCAAAGTCTCATCTGATTAATTAGATGGAAGTAATTTACATATGATAATTCAGGAGTAATATTAGACCCAACATACTAACATCACAATTACAAGCTTGAAATCCAGAGAAAAGATTTTTGTGTATTTGTGTTGCTTCACACAAACACACACACACACACACACACGCACACACACACCTACACACACACACACACACACACACACACACACACAGAATAATAAGAAAGCTGAGGGCAAGGCCTTTATCAGGATTCAGCACATTTCTGACTTCATTTCTTCAGTCAAAATGAGGCTATACAGAAACACAGCAGACCTGTCTTTAGGAAACACAAAAATAATAATCAGCAGTCATGTCTGTACGTGATCATGAAGATGTTTTTTATTCACATGCTACGTTTTATACATTTCATTGCCACCGTGGCATGCAATTTGAATAAATGACAAAACATGGTTTGAGTGTTTTATGGGAGTGTTAGCTGTGGTATGGGAGTTTACCACAGTGCCTTCAGTTTTATTACAGTAGAGTTTTTACACTCACCATTCTGATTCATATTCAAAAGGTCTTCCTGTGTAACAGCAAGCTATAACGGAGACCAGACTGCATCATATTAATCTATGAGACTCAGCTACTCTGGGAGCATGGTTTTAAATAAATTTTAACCCTGGCAAGACCACAGTCCGGTGCTAAATTGAACAGACTGCAAAGAACTTTCAAATTATATTATGTTGACCTCCCAGTGATTTTCACGCTATCTCATATTTTAGTTGGAGTTCAAGCTTCTGACAGTTTGTCTAGTGGAAAAACCACTCTATAATTCATCTTTTTAAATCTAAACTTGACTCTGCCGAATGTTACGTCGAGACACGGAGGCAGTAGGAAGTGAACCCAAAATGCAGATAGTACAGGTAGAAGAAGATTTATTAGGTAGAAGATTTATTGGGGAGAACAAAAACACCCTTACATGCATGTAAGGCTGGTGGGAAGGGAAGGCCAGGCTGAAGGCAAAACGCAAGGAATCTACATGGGACGAAAACTAGAACATAGAAACAAAACGCAAAGGTGGAATCCAGCTAAAATTACAGAGGATTCAGGAAAACTAGATATTCAGAAACTAGAGCAACGAAACAAAATAATTATCAAAGACCAGGAACGCATATAAATAAGTCAGGGAATAACGAGGCGATAAGGCACAGGTGAACACTACAGACAGGTGCAGCAAATCAAGGAACACAAAGCAAGAACAGAACAAACCGTATGACGTCAAAATAAGAGAGGAAACAGAAATACACTCAGACCAGAACATCGAAACGTTGTCCGAGATAGTTACCGGCAAGAATGATGAACTGTAATCAAGTTGCAATGGTCAGTATGTGATTGTTGGTGTGGAATTTCTAGCCGAGACAAACTACTATTTATGGTGGTGAGAAACACTGTTGAAATGAAGATCTTTGAGAACAGAAGACATTGTCTTTGAGCGCTTTATTCTAAGCAGGAAGGGACAATGATACAGAGAGACAAGCTGTCTGCAGCAAAGTACCAAGTATCTGCAGTAGGGAGAAGAATTATAAAACCCTTGGAAGCAAAGGTGGGGGCCTATCGTAGGCAAGGGTCGAAGGAAAAAGGAGGCGACAGCATTTTTTTAGTGAGTCCCACAGACAAAGTAGGCAATTGAGTAGAGAGACAGACCAATTCAGCATTGTTTTTGGCCTTTTTAAATTTGTGGACAAGAAAATTATAGACTAACAGCAGCCTTCTCCTTTAATCTATCAACTTGTGACTTAAGATTTTGTCAGCCACAGTTCACAGTGTGAGACAGACAAGTACCACAACTAATGAGGCTCACATGTTCCACGTTGTTGTTCTTTGAAAGTCCCCTGAGACCAGGTCAACAATGAACATCTGGTGGATCAGAGTGTCAAAGGTGACTGCGGGTGAGGGACATGGAGACTGAAAGAGCCGCAGCAGCGTGAAGGGACAGCAAAGACTGGCGTTTCAAGAGCATCGGGCCCGACAGGAATTTGTGTGAGCATGTGGTGCATTGAAATGTTTTAAAATAAATATATGGTGAAGTACTTGTCTGCATATGAGGGTTTAGGACAGTCAGACTTGATGATCTGACAGAGGGTGGATGGGAGAAGGTTAGGAGAGCAGGCAGCAGGGAAAATGGTGGAAATTAGTTTTTTTGGCACCTACACAGAAGATGTTAATTCCAAATCTGTAGATGGAAAAAGGAGGTTGAAAGTGAATTAGGTCAGGGGTTAAAGGGTAATTGCATCCTTGGAGGGTGTCAAAGGTCTCCTCAAAGTAGGAGACGTGGTCCTCGGGGGACAGAGAAGAGGCATGAATGGCTGCAGGGATCTGAGGTTAGAAAAGGTTATCGGGATCTAGAGAGTGAGGAGGAAGAAATCTGGTGGGGAAAACGCGCAGTGAATAGAAGGTGAGGTCAGTATGTGTTTCACCGAGTTATGCTGAGGAGAGACAGCAGCAGTGTAGCAGAGAGGGGAATGAGGACATGACGGTAGACCCTATACGGTGTATCCTTAAGAAGACCAAGACAAGATGATTAACAAAACAAAACTAGGCACCAAGACAATTTTGATATGACAGGCATTATTTTTCCAACACAGTCATTTAACTATTACAAATGAAAGTAAATACAGAACCAAACTTCAAAATTCTTTGACAATTATTCCATCATCAGAGCACACCCCAATCAAGTGTATTAAGTCTCAGTGATCCATGGGCAGATGGAAATTTGAAACAAAGACAATGTTTTGTTTGCTTTTGTTTTTTTTTCGTTGTCTTTTTTGATATGCTGGGAGCGAAACACACCACACGAGGGCAGCATTGACTCACGCGGCTGTTGCCTCTCTGGCCGTGTTTATACTGCATGCAGTGCATGATTTCAAAAGCAGAAGGTCAAGGAAATCAGTCACAAAAATTACAAAGCATATTAAAGAATCCCAACAACATAAAGTCAGGAGATCATGATGATAGCACCGAAGAACACAGGACACGGACAAGGGAAAACAATATAGATACTGATATATTAAACATACAAGCAAGTTATCTTATATGTATTGCAGGTGTCTATAGGTGGCACCCTGGTAGGTATATGCTGGCTGCTGAGTGCCAAGAAGGTAAATGTTCAAATAAATGCCAGAGAGTTTGGCACGACAAAACTAGAGTTATTCACGAGGAGAATAAAGGCCAGCTAATACTGCAGTAGTCATCTAATAGTCTCCTAAGCATATATATACTTGATAGAGTAAGAGACTTAGTTCAGGAAGTTTCATGCTGAGCTGCTGAGCTTACAAAGATGAATGTCAGAAAATACAGCTAAATTCTTTCCTAAATCACAACGGAAAATCCACATCAAGTATATCATAATATGAAAAGACTGAACAGAGGAAAAAAAGCCTTTTCTTTCTACCGAACCTGTATATTAAAAAGATTAGTTTCAACTGTACTTCAAGGGCCTTTATAGGCCTATTTATGTTTAACAACTCAGCTGTTAAGCGTTTAAAGTGTTGTAAGATGTGGAAACTTGCCTATGGGTTACATATTTATACCTAGATTATAAGTACCACTTACTTATGAATATCTTTTGATCTTTAAGCATCGCTGTCCAACTGTTAACTAAAGAAAGACTGACTGGTCTAATTTCCCAACAGATGCAGGGCAAATACTAAACAGATAATTAAACTAGTTTTCTTAATATCATGTCGTTGATGATGCCTTGCTGTTTAATTAGATGGCAATTAGCTGCTACAAAATGACTAATGCACTGCTTTAAAGTGGTTATTAGTGTTACTGATATTCATTAACATTATCTCTGACTGGCTCATGTAATCATTTTACAGCATGTAATAATGGTAATCTACATAATTGTGTTGTTACCACTTATCAAGCTAAGCTGACAGATGTGCCATCACATCTCGGTCCACCACTTTGGTCCAGACTGAAATATCTCAGTAAATATTGGATTACCATGAAATTATTAAAATTAATCCATCCCAGAGAATATATCCTCTGACTTTTCCTCTAGCACCACCATGAGGTTGACATATGATGTTTTGCGTGAAATGTTTTGAAAACTATTGGATAGATTGCCATGATCCATGATGCCATTTGGTGCAGACGTTCACGCCCCCCTCAGGATGAATTGTAATACCTCTGGTGATCCCTTCACTTTTTGTCTAGCGCCACCATCAGCTCAAACATTTTATTTTGTTCAATGTTTCAACTTATGCCCAAATACCTGGAACATACCTGGCATTCCAGTCATCTTCAGTTGCACTTTGTCAGCACGCTTACACGCTAAACTAAGATGGTGAACATTGTAAACATTATATCTGCTACACATCAGCATGTTAGTAGAGCCTCACAGAGCCACTAGCTGACATCTTACCTATCACCTTACTTATCTACCAATTTCCATAATGCTTGTCCAGTTAAAAGCAACAATGGCAACAGCAGAGCAGCCCTGAAAACTCCATTATGTCAGCTACTAAATAATAATTGTTTATTCGGGTGCTACATCATTTATTATGTCTCCATCTAACCTCAGAGAAGTAATTTTTCTGCCTCTTTGGCAGGATTTCCCATAGGGGAAATGTCTTTGTGGGTATTTGATAAATACAAGGCCATTGTTACCTAATCAAATTACACCCTCACACACATTTATGAACAAACTGATAAATGAGGATCAATGCAAAGAAGCAGCAGCTGGACCCCAGCGTCTTCTTGCATGACTGAACCCTTCACCCTATCAAGCACAGTGAAATCAGCCACCCTCTGGAAGAATCTATTTTTATTTGTGTGCACAATCTTTTCCTGACCTCCCAAAACCTGTGACTCTAGGTGATAGTCAGTCTTAAGATTGACCTGTAAATTGAGAGTTTTACTTTGTGCCTCGGCTCCCTGCGCACCACCACGATCCGTATTACTGCAGCCGATGCCCTTAGCTGAGGTCAGTCGTGTGATCCTTCTTACCACTGCATGTGAATAAACCACCTTTTGTTCAGTCGCTTGGTGGATAGCAACCTTATCATGGTGGAGCGGGTGTGTGTGTGCCTCAGTGACCCTGGGAGCAATGTTTTCAGGAACATAATCTCAAGTTAGGAACACCCGAGGCAAACTGGTATCAGATGAGGAGTCCGAATTGTGCCTAGAATTTAAACACCAGAGCCCGATATTGAAGCCAGGCTAGGCTGGGGGGCTAGTGACCCCTGTAGCTTGACGGGACATGGGGGCTACATCTGCACCATTGTCGATAATGTGACACATAGATTTAACAATATTTTCTGTATTACCTTTTATGCTCAGATGAAAGTATTTGTCCAATTTGTGACCTTGATTATACGGTCTTTGCTGTTATAATCTACATCCAAGTCGACCTTGTATGTGCTTGTATGTGCTTGTATGAATTAAGTCAATAATTATCTTGAAAAGTACAAGACTGTCCAATTCATTAAAAACAGAAAAAAGTCAATGATGACAGTGAAGCCCTAAGCCTTGTTTTTATTGCAGTTATTTTAAACATTGTGCATGTGTAAATGTCTGTGTGCATGTGTGCACTCTGCAAAAATAGTGCACTTTGAGGTGTCATTGGGCCAAGATCAACAAGCATAAAAAGGCAGAATAAGAGCTCCAGCTAGCATCATTGTTACTTTCCTGTATCTATTTATTCTTAGGTGTGAATTCCTAGCCTTTACCAAAACCGAAAACACATGAGCAAAATTGTAAGGAATGGATTTAACAGTGTGTTATGTCTGCTCTAATGTAAGTACTTATGGCAAACAAAAGAACAGTGCAATCTTATTTTCTGAATCATACTTATAATGCTAGGACTAGGACTGACAAGCTAAACATGCTCTACAATGCTTCTTTACTTATATGACTTCATGGATGATCAACCAGTGAGGATGTTGACTTTTTGTTTTGTTGCCTTGGAATAGCAGCATTGCCTTGTAATAAAATCTGCCACCAATAGGTGTCGTTTCAGCCGGCGGAGGTGGTGGTTGCTGCCAAACAAATTTGCCACTATTGACACTGTAAACTGCATATGTGTGAAAAACAGAAAGCTTGACAGGCGTAGCAACAATAACTTAACTTAGTGAGGTGAGGCTAAGCGTACAGTCGTTTGATTAGCTTTCTTCCAAATAAAAACTGGTCTCCAATGTCAAACATCACTCCTCATTCCTCAGAAATGCCTTTACCTGAAGATAAAACAGGAACCTGCACACTTGCAGCCAGACACGCAAACAGATATTTAAATCCAGCCAGGTGACCTAAGGAAGACATGCGATCCATGAGGCTGCAATAATGGATCCATAATGGAGCCACTGGTGGGTCCAGCAGGATTCAGGAGACACAGTTCTGTTCATTTACAAGTAAATATCTTTTCAAGGGATTCATAGAAGGGTAAATGGGTAGACATTGCTTTTAGAAGTAGGCAGTACACCAATCTAGATATTTGTGTGTTGACAGACATAAAAACCCTTTCAGAACACATCCCAGATAAAAATACATTCGTGTCGACATTAAAAAAGGCTGCTTTTTTTATTTGATCAAATGATTTGACACCATTCTGAAGGTTTTAAGGTGAACAGAGAATTGGAGAAATGACAGGGACAGCTGCAGTCACGTGTCATCTCCCGTGTGATCGTGCATCTATACAGACCACCAGGCAGGGGATCAGCAAAGATGGATCCTTTGTTTGGGCCATATTTAGCTGCTGAAGACAGCAGGCAGCAATAGTACCTGATTGGAGGGGAGACTGGTTTTTATAAATCCCATGTATCTGTGGAGAAGGACATATGCTGGGCAG
>JAVQJF010000852.1:0-22289 GCA_036023855.1 Gadopsis marmoratus
GTGTGTGTGTGTGTGTGTGTGTGTGTGTGTGTGTGTGTGTGTGTGTGTGTGTGTGTGTGTGTGTGTGTGTGTGCACCTGATACAACTTCAGTACCTCCCTGTGTGACATACAAGACTAAAACATTACAGCAAGCGTTACAAGCAATGGTTGCTTTCCTGTTGTGGCTCATGGCAGCTCGGTCTAACATACTGGCCTCTCTTTGTGTTCCGGCGAGGCAGTGGTCTAGAGTCCACCGCTGATTGGTTTGTTGGATGCCGTGACCCCCGTGGTGTGGGACACGCAGCAGCTCTTAGATGGCCATTGTGCACAGGATGAACTGTTAGGGGGGGAGGGAGAGAGCGTTAGACCACAGGGCGTCGTCAGGGAACGCTCTCTAAAGCAAAGTGAATGACGTCATGTAACATGTGAACAGCCTGCTCGAACTGTTTAAGGCTGCAAACCTTTGTTATCGAGTCGTCTGCCGATTATTTCCTCAAATCGTGCGGTCAGTAGAAGCATTAGAAAACGGTGAAAATGCAAAAAAAAAATATGTGATGATGGTTTTCAAACTTGGGGGGGGGGGCACGGGGCTACTGTGAACACCGTTTTCACTGTCAAGTTATGTCCAGCGGATGGCGCCAATTTTACTACCGACCACCTTAGAAACACCACAGAGGGGGGCTGCTTAAAAATGTAAACGATGCACGCACAACTTTTCACCGCCAGCACGGACAAGTTCGTGACAGGACCACCGAGGAAACGCAAAGCAGACGACGAATCAACATCAAACTCCACAAGTAAGCCGACCAAAGATGCTGAGGCCCATCTTGCCCTCGGCTTCACGAGAACAACGGTGGGTCATGAAGAGACCACAGCGCGTTTGTGCGTCTCAAAATACTGGGCTCTGACAGCATGAAGCCGAACAAGTTCCTGATTCTCAGGAAGTTAACGTAATAGTATTATTTCAAATAAATTCGGCCTTTGCATGTTTGCAAGCAAAGCACAGAGTTAATAGACAGGGATTAAGGCTGCGTGATATATTCCATATCACAATTCTAAAGTGTTCTACGCAGATTTCTGAAGTGGCCGTCGGTAGAAATGTTTAGTAACCTGCCACAGCGACAAGTGAGGGAAAGACTTGATTTCAAACCCAAAAAATCTTCAATTTATTATCATGCAAGATTAAGAAAAGTGGAAAACCCGAGAACCTGGAACGATCACAACTTGATTTTGCTGCTCGAAAAAAAAGACCTAAATATTTTGAAGATAGTTTTTGTAGTCGTTGCAGCTCGAATACAACTACCATCGGTGTGTTCTGACCGCAGGACTTGAAGCTCCTCACTCTCGGGTAACATTTTTGTGAATGAATCTTAACCGCATGCAGCCTTATATGGGCATCGATTATGTTAACGGTCTGATGCACCTCTCCGTGAACAGGCTGAAACGAGTGATTTATGACCAGGCTCAAACTGGGAACACTAGTATGAGCTAACCTCAGAGAAAAGGAGGTTTAGCATTGTAAAAACGGCCGTGCTATTAAATTGTAAATGTTGAAATTCAAGATAAACTTTGAAAAAAAGCTGGGGAGGGTTTGGCTTCTAAAAAACAAAGTGAGATATGCAGTTCGTCCCAAATCATTTCCCCCAGTTTCTAAGACACCTTGATATAAAAAGATTTGAAAGACCAGTCAAAAGCTGCAAACTCCCGGATGGAGAGAGAGCAACTACATGAACATGGACTGTGAGAGAGGTGGACTTACATCGTCATACTGGAAGCTGACAGATCCCTGGCGCATGGTGTCTCGCTGTCTGAAGTTCTCTGTAACAGGAAGAGTAAAACAGCACTGAAGAGCCACGATTTCAATACAACTTACAACACGTGTGAGCCAAGCGGAACGTCACGGCATTTCAGAGCTAAGCAGGCGGGACGAAGCCAAACGCAATTTCAGTGCCGGTCCACCTTCAAAGCACCTGCACACGACTGGCTGTTCACTGATCCTGGTCCTGCGGTTCGTACCTGTGAGAGCTCGCAGTTTGACACAACAGGCAGTGTAGTCGTCAAAGAAGATCCTTCCTCCTTTGCTGTAGCGCTTGAGGATTGCATTCAGAGTTTGAGGGCTGATGCGGTAGCCTGATATAGTGGAAGGAGAGAGAGAGAGAGAGAGAAAAGTCAGACATCCTTTTCTCAGTTTAACATGCAGCCTGGTGGTTAGATAGAGTGTGTGTGTGACAGACGCCAGTGTTTCCTGTCAAACTGTGGGTCAAAAGAGCACCTCGACATGACTGTGAAGTCCTAAAACATGACACACCAGCAGGCAACTCCTCATATCACATGTTCTACATCAGCCTGCAAAACGGAACATATTTACTGTGCCGACCACATTAAGTGAGTTTCACTAAACCATAATTAGTCATCATGACTTCTACTTTGCCACACAAATTCGCATTTCATGTCAGAGCATTTAATGCCACAGAAAAGGTTTTGGGGGATAAAAAGTATGTGACAACTGGTGTCCTCTAGTCACACTCGGTTCTCAGGAGGATATGAACCGAGTGTGACAGCCTGCCCCCTCACTGATCTGCTGTGATCAAAAGGGTCAAACGTCAGACAGGTCACACCAAGCAGCACAGGTCAAGTGACTCCTATTACGTCTAATTAAGTGCCATTAAACATTAAGCTCACCATTAGATGTGTTATCACATTAAACCGCCACCATGGTAAACTGTTAAGACTCTCTCACCCATAGCGTTGATTGCCTGAGACATCTCGTGGGGTTCCACGGTTCCGCTCCTGTCCTGGTCGAACATCATGAAGTTCTGCTTCCAGCCATTCAGAGCCGTGAACATGTCCTTGAACTCGTTGAAACCCATCTTGCCCGTCAAGTCCCGCTGGTGACAGTCTGATTAAGCTTTCGTAACGGCTGCGCCAGGTGGATAAAGAGCAAACGGAGTGAAGGCAAGAGAGAAGGCATCTGGTTCATGGCTGAACCGGGCATACTATAATGAGCGTGAAGGGAAAGCATGGACAGGACATGGCAACTCCAGCGTGAGAGGGGTTTGCCTGCAGGGCTTTCTGCTAGTTGTCAAATAGTCCGTTTGACTATGTTAACATACCAAAGGTTTGTGCTGTGGTCAAAAAGTTGACTTATTATTTTAACCCAAAGCTAATCAAACAGCAACCGTAGTGCTGCCAGAAAGCCTTTCTAACACGTTGTTAAAGCTGTGATCATTAGGTTTAGGCACCAAAGCTGCTTGGCCTGCTGGGTGAAAGCCCTGTGTTTAACCCCTGCATCCATCCTGAACTGCACCCTATGTGAACTTAGTTGCTCTTTATGCCAAGTCACCTGACTTCCTAAAGGTTTTCTAGCAGAAAGCCTCAGAAGCAAACTTCTCCCGCGTGCTTGTGGCTCCTCTGACGGACACGGAAGTGTTTTCAGCCTCGACACTGCAGAAAGGATACATCGAGCATTGCAATCATGATCCTGCACGTCTCCAGGCTGAATGCTGCGAAGATAATAACACATGTAAAAACAAGCCAGTGAATGGAATATGGAGATAGTACTATAAAACAAAATGTGTAAGGGCATCGGTTAGCTCATGCGTTGTTTTTAAGCCTCAGGCTGCACTGCTGAGAGTCTGAACATGTGTGAACTTGCCAAACAGTTTGTCACAGTAAGTCATGTTTTTTGTGCAAGTTCGACATCGTGCATCTGGGATGCTTTGAGGTTCATAGTGCGTCCACTTAAAGTGCTTGTTTTTGCCACCGACAGGCTCAGACTGTTATTCTAAGTGTCTGACAACATTATGGAAAGGATCCCTACAGAGTGAGACCTTTTTGTTAAAGAGTAAGATCCCTTTTGTTTAACCAGAAACACAAGTCTCGCTCTGAAATCTCGCGAGAGGTTGAGTTGTCGCAGGAAGACGGTGGTGGAAACGTGAACCAGAGTTGGAGAGAAGAGGAACTGCTAGTAAGAATATATTTCCAATGTCCCCGCTGATTTCAACAATGTAGAGGAGGCATTTGAATTCGATGGCCATCCTTATTTGAGCCGGAGTATACAGATCTTCCTGCAGCAACTCAACCTCTCATGAGAAAATCTGTTTGGTTAGCTAGTTAAAAAAAAAAAGCAGATGGTGTCTGATGACGTACAGTCTACCTGAAGTCATTGTTTTCAAATCTGAAATCTGTGACACATTTTATAAACTCTAAACCTGTGCCTCGTGCTCCTGGACATTTTTCTCTACAATCACGTTAAGGCATCAGTCTATTGTGGGCGTGGCCCCAGCTGCGTATTTCTTAAATGCACGATAAATAGTACAGCTTACAGTACATACCCATCCTACAAGATCAAACACCTTCACTGAATTAAACCAAACTGAGCACGGTGAAGTAACCCATGGGAGGGCTACCGTTTAAGAGTCTGTCATCCTCTTTTGTGGAAGGGAGAGTAGTGAACTCACGGGTGTAGCTGCCAGTGAAACCGGACTGGGTCAGACACTTCTGGAGCTCCTCTGCATCGATCTCGCCGTCCTGCACAGAGCGGGAAGTGAGATTCAGTCATGTGCGACTCTCAGGGGAGTAAACACCTTCTGAGGAGACCCGTCTGCTGGTTAAGTGGGAAGTGATGAGAGCAGAGAAACACACAAATACCACTGTACCACTGTACATATACTGTATAATGTCTGCTGAGGGAAACGACAGAAAGTTAAGTGGTCTTAGATAAGTTATAGTGAATAATGTCTGGAAGCACTTTGGAAGATTTACCATAAAAAGAGAAATAAAGTGAAATACAATGCAAGTTGTTACATGCATTTCCTTTGTGTTGCATTTAATGTCACAATTCAATTAAAACAACCGCTGAAAAAGCAAAACTATTTAGCTTTCTGTCTTTAACAACTGAATTACAGGTTTTTCATTGCGACAGGAAGTTCCCATGCCACACCAAGAGCTAATCACAACACAGAAAACAAAAGAGGTGTGTTGCATCTCTGTGCTGTACACTTGCACAGACTAAATACAAAGCACCGACTTCAGTTTTCACAACAAGTTGCGCGGGCGTTTTTCCATTCTTAAGATGGAAACGCCTTTGTCCACGCCAACGAGAGAAACACTCAACCATCCAATCACAGCCCGGGGGCGGTACCGCGGGTAGAGCTCATCATGGCTGACACAAGCTAATGGCAGCCATGACAGGCAGCCTCTCGCGTTGAAACACCTTCCTGTCGGTGGAGGGATCCTACTGAGAGATCAGGGCTGCAGTCGGTTAGAAAAAGAAAAAAAGACGTCCTGTGTCTTTTCCTAAACACTTTTCCTTGACCTCGATGGAAAAGGTCATGAGGTCAAGGAAAGATATGAAGGAGAATTGATAAGGACTCAGGAAAAGGCAACCGTGGTGCCAAGAGAATCCCGCTGCACTTACTATGTAATTATGTGACGGCGCATGTTATTGACTATTGATTGGGTCTGTTGTGGTCGCTTTAAATGTTGCTGCCACAGAGAATTGTGGGTCGGCATAATCTCCTTTCCTTTCGTGAGGGATGGTGCAGTGTACCCTATGCTAAAAGGAGATAAAGGAAGCAGTGAAGCACCTTTCCTTAGCATTTAGAAAATTCGACCAGCTCTCATCATGGCTGCCACAGATCCTTTGGCATGACTTTTTGACCAGAGCTCATATTTAACTTTATTGTTGTAAAGGTTAAATATTCTAGTCCTATTAACATAGTTTTCATTTCATTATGATCCAGTAAAGGTATAAAAAGGAAAATGTATAACAATGTGCGTTTTGGTTTTTATTTAGGCAATTTAAATCATCCAGTGTTTTGTAGGCAACTAGAAAAAATGAATCCACCATTTTAAACTACTGATCCGTAGTAGTCTCAAAGACGGCTCTACATTTTTCGCTGTAAATTGAAGCAAGTAGTCGCAGTGGAGTCAAGTTAAGACAGAGTCCTAACATCCATTAACCTGAACTGTCTGCACTGAGAGCACCTCCCTGGTCTTGCCCACACTTGACATGTGAAAGTGAAAGCAAGCCTGCGGTGAGAAACATTCGGCTTTCATATACGGCCACATGTGCGATATGTGCTCTTCTAATAATTCCAAGACAGGTTACCTGGCCTGCAATGGCTGTGAAGTAACTCCACATCGGATCGTTGGCAGCCGGGGGTGGAGCACCGTACGCGCCTGGAAAGCCTCCTCCATAAGAAGCGTATCCTCCCTGGGGTGGCGCGCCTCCCATCGGCCTGACCATGTGCCCAGCCATGGGGCTCCCTCCCATGGGCCCTGCTGCCATTCCTTGGTGCGGCATCCCCTGAGCAGGCATGCCTGGCATTGGACCCCCGTACTGAGGCAGAGGACAGATCAGAGCGGAGGCCAGGGCTGTAACGTTTAAAGCGGCTCAGAGTACGATTTTCTAAACTACCATATATACACGCCATGGAAGAGGACCCATCGTGGATACAATGGAAGTGCGCGCACACATTCTTCCTAATGTTCAGATTAACTACAACTGAAAAGTAAAAGTTAAATAGCAATAACTATATCAATCATGACAAAGGGGCGATACACGTTGTATTAGCCGAGCTGTGAAATACAAGAAATCCGGTGAGTTTGAACAACAACGGAAACCCTGAAGACCAAAAACTAACTACACAAAAAAGATTTTTAGGAACTTTTCATTTGTGCGTTCGCGGTTTTAGAAAAAACGGAACCAATTAAAATATCTATCGGATTGAAATACAATCGTTTCAAAGCACCACCCGCCACAGATGCGTCTCACTTTGAATGGCTCCCGATTTATTCTCAAAACTCAATATTTAAGATTTTCATGAAGGCTATCCCAAGACCGCCGTTATTAATGTTGTGTGGGTCGATATCTTACATACGCCCTCTACTGGCATGTTTCAATAGTAGCGGGCATCTTAATCACGACCAGGCGCGTGTGTGAAACTGGCCTCCTATTGGCTGATTCCGGCGCGTTCGCCCAAGAACTATTCCGAGTTAAGCCACAGTTGTCTTTTGACGACCAATCACACTGTAGGTCACGCCTCCTTTTATATGCTCGCTGCTAGGCTAAAGGCAGGCTAACTGTTGGGCTTTCCCCGAGTAGGCAACGCCAGAATGTTGAGGAACGTCCATCCCGGAAGACATTCTTCTGCGTTAAGGAGTCACTTCGCAATAAACTGGGGACCCAACTTACACATGAAACTGAAAAATGTCGCTCATAAAAACGGTTTAAATGGATGTCTACCTTCCTACGGGGAGACCTCTATGCGCGTCGCGTAACCAGTTATCGGAAATCAACTGAAACAAGCGCCACGGGTTCGCTTTTCCGCTAACCAGCGCGGCTCGTTTAACACTGCAGAGTCTACGGTAAGTCACTCACCCCGCCGTAGCCCGGATAAGCCATTTGGTTATATGGAGAAAACTGTCGCACGTTTAATATCTTTAAAGTGTGACTGACGGCGAACACGGCTGCAACTTCCGAGAAGTCCGAACAATTGTTACGTCACATCCGAGCTGTCGGACGCTGTAGGGAAGTGCGTTGACAGCCAATGGGCGAGGGAGAGTAAAGCAAGACCCGCCTACCAGCCGTGCGCCGCTTTTACGTGCTGCGTTTGCGTCGCCCTCGGAAGTTCCAGCTACCCTAAAGCGCCCGATCGAAACGCACGGAGCTCATAGGCGTGAAAGTAAAAGGACACATGAAAATGAGTTGTTTGAAAAATCATGAATTCATCAAAGCTGTTGACACATCTATGCACGCTAGTCCCAGAATGTCATAGTTTGGTAATTTGAGAATAAGATTCCTATTTGTAACTAGTCTCCTTTCCCAGTATTTCCTTAGCAAGTATTTGTATTTACAGTGTTTTTTCCTCTTTTGTAATAAATCGTATTTATTACATTTGAATGTCGCAGACTGTATAAATGATACTAATCCATAATATGGCGTGTTCTTTGCTTTCACAAATCTTGAGATCCAGTGAACATGTTTCTAAATCTATTTTGTTTAAGAAAAAGGAAAATACTTTTAAAGATGTGGCTGTCTGCATGGCTTCCACCCACCACTAGATGCTGCTTTTGAGACTTTTGCCAGTGCCATATAAAGAAAAACAGAAACGGATTTTATTTCTACAACTTGACGTAAAATAAGGAGAGTTAATGTGCACAGCAACTTTTAAACTCAAGCAGAGGAAACTCAAAGTGCTTTACATAAAGCATACGGATGCCTTAAACATAGAACAACAACAAAGAGAAACAAAACAAATGATAAGTGATGTCAAATTTAATAGAATAACGTTATGGGAACAACAAAAAATATATTTTTCAGCTGCACTTTATAGGCACTATCATACCCTCTCTTCAGCTATCATTTGTCTGCTTTATTAACCTTGAAGAACAGCACATGACAGAAATATGAAATGCTCACAAATCATGTAGGATTTCAATGTCAGAGACAGTCATCTGTGATAGAAATGCATCCAAAGTTACAAGGCGCGAATCCACAGCCCCGAAGGCGGTTAGAGGAGCACCTGCACCTGTATTTCACCCTTCAGTCAGACTCAGAGGAAATGTGCTGTGAATCCAACAGGAAAGCAGTGTGTCTGGTTATATGGGGAGAGGACAGTGTGGGTGGATAAACGTGCAGCAGATGCCATAACTTCCTGTTGAGCTCTGTGGTGTCTCATAACTCTAACTTAACCAAACATCTGCTGGGAGGTGTCAACTCTCTAACCACGGGGACATGCCAACACTCATCCACTGAAGCCTGGCTGCATCGGTCGCATTAGTGGAAGTGTGATCCCTGTGAGTTGATGAGGGCATACGCTGGCAGCTATGAAGGTAAATATGTTGTAATTCTCCTGATGTAGGAAAAGATAGACAAAGCTTTGATGAAGGTCCCTGTGTATGAATGTATTCAGATGTAACCCAGGGGAGAGGGAGGTCCGGGGCAGTTCTTTGGCGTTACTCCCGGTCCTGTGAGGGACGGTGTTCTGGCAGTGCTTCTCTTGTTCTGAGGGGAGGTTTATTTTCTAAAATGTTGTTGCTATTCAATGATTTTATCTTTAGAAATACAGTTATCAGGGAGGCTGCGGTGGGAGTAACATATATCTCTGCCTATGTACACTGCTCAAAAAAAATTAAAAGAACACTTTGGAAACACATCAGATCTCAATGCGGAAAAAAAAAAATCATGCTGGATATCTATACTGATATGGACTGTGTAATGCGCTAGGAACGAAAGTAGGGGGCCAGTCAATGGTATCAGTTCCTTCATCCTCCAGGAACTGCCTGCATACTCTCGTCACATTGTGCACCAGGAGGAACCCAGGACCCACTGCACCAGCGTAGGGTCTGACAATGGGTCCAAGGATTTCATCCCGATACCTAATGGCAGTCAGGGTGCCGTTGTCTAGCCTGTAGAGGTCTGTGTGTCCCTCCATGGATATGCCTCCCCAGATCATCACTGACCCACCACCAAACCGGTCATGCTGAACGATGTCACAGGCAGCAAAACATTCTCCACGGGTTCTCCAGACCCTTTCACGTCTGTCACATGTGCTCAGGGTGAACCTGAACTCATCTGTGAAAAGCACAGGGCGCCAGTGGCCGACCTGCCAATTCTGGTGTTATGTGGCTAATGCCAATGGAGCTCCACGGTGCCAGACAGTGAGCACAGGGCCCACCAGAGGATGTCGGGCCCTCAGGCCACCTTCATGAAGTCTGTTTCTGATTGTTTGGTCAGAGACATTCACACCAGTTGCCTGCTGGAGGTCATTTTGTAGGGCTCTGGCAGTGCTCATCCTGTTGCTCCTTGCACAAAGGAGCAGATTCCGGTCCAGCTGCTGGGTTAAGGACCTTCTACGGCCCTGTCCAGCTCTCCTAGAGTAACTGCCTGTCTCCTGGAATCTCCTCCATGCCCTTGAGACTGTGCTGGGAGACACAGCAAACCTTCTGGCAATGGCACGTATTGATGTGCCATCCTGGAGGAGTTGAACAGTCTGTGCAGCCTCTGTAGGGTCCAGGTCTCGCCTCATGCTACCAGTAGTGACACTGACCCTAGCCGAATGCAAAACTAGTGAAAACAGTCAGAAAAGATGAGGAGGCGAAAAAATGTAAAACCATTCCAGTATTGGGGTCGTTTCATTGTTGCCCCTCTAGTGCAGCTGTTGTTAATTTCATTAACACCCAAATCAGCTCAAACTGATTAACAACCCCCTCTACTACTTAACTGACCAGATAAATATGCCAGAAGTTTAATTGACTTGATGCTGTAGTCCGTGTTTTTTTTTCTTTCATGTACACACGTGCATGCACACATACAGAATTACACAATTATTTTTAGTCATTTAGGAGGACATTGCATTAACTTTCTTTTCAGTGAGGAGGAGAAATCAGAAGTGAATAAAAGTATTTATTGATGTTAGTAATGGAGAAAGGCTTTGGCGATTAGACCCATCAATGTGAAGCGTTTTCATTAAGCGTTGGCACATATGAAGGTAAGAGACAGGACAGGATCCTCTGAAGCCTAGACGGTGGTGGTGTGAAGTCAGCAGGTGGTTGATGGAAAATGTCAGTTGAACATCCTGGAGGTTGCGATGGGGAGAAGGTGGGCACTAGGTCTTTAAGACTGAATGTAGGGAGTTTTTGGCAGCGTGAAGTGAAGTAGAAGATTAGAACAGAAAGAAGCCACAGAAAATTACCCACAGAAAAGTAAAGGCAAAATGTGTGAGAAAAGATCTTTCTTGTTTCACCAAAGCTTCACAGGAATGTTTGTTACCTTGCTGAGGAGTTGGAGGTGTTCAGCCTGTCGCCTGCAGATCCTCATCGAACAGCTCACTGTGGCTGCTCCTTCTTGTTCCATTACTCCCTTGTAAAAATTAAAAATGAGCCGCTGATGGGGAAAGAAATGCCAAAATGTTGTTTTGTAGTCAAAATCTTTTATGAACGTTTATGTTCAGCACTACACACTGTAGTAGTGTTGTCAATTAACCTGAAGCTGAAAACAGCAATGTGAGTTCTGTTGCTAGAATAGAATCAAACAGCCAGACCTCCATAAAATATGACTGTTGTATTGGATTGAACTAGGTGTTTCTGTTCTTTTGTTCACTTCCATGTTGATTTACTGTATATAACTTAACTTTAATTTGGGTGTGTGACTTCTTGCACATTCAGTGTTTTCGTCGTCACCTCTACATTTTTGAAGAAGCAAGTGTGACTTAAGTGCCGACGCTAAATCCTCTGTTTAATAGCCGCTGCTGCTTTTCACTTCTTTTAATCTCAGGAGTAAATATTGACTTGAAATCAAAGCTGGCAGGAAGCTGTTGCATCCCTGATTCATTTGGCTGTTAAAACGGTTTTATCCTCCAGGCCAGAGGAGGAGGAATATACGTACATGGCCACCGGCCAGCTATGGTGGGACATATATGGACATACAGTACACACCGCCTACTAGAGCTTGAAATGAATGGCTATTTTCGTCTAAGCCTGTATCTGCAATTAATAATCAATTGGAGTAATCCAACAGTTTTTGCGTGAATTCTACTTCACCGAAGCACAAAAAGCCTTAACAGGCTGCTGTGTATGGTACATCAAAAGCAATAGCAGGCTATTTATTTTACTGTCCATGCACTTGAAGGTCATTATAATGTTTTGGGGTGAGGTGACAAACATCTGGACAGGGGGAAGTGAAGGGTTAATGGGACACACATCCAAAGGTTTTGGGGAGAAAGTTAGATGACAGACGAAGTGTTGCATCTTTTTGATGGGACATGTCAGGCCAGGACTGTTTGAGTTATGAGCTATTAAAAATATGTAGATGTGACAGGGCTCCTCATGAGGAAGGCTGATGTGAATTCTCTGTTGGTTGCTTAGCCAGATCCATAAATAAATGAACGAGTGAAGGGAATATCAGAGGAGACACGCTCCATGATCTTAGAATGAAAAACAACCTCAAACGGCATTCATTCTCTGGGCCTCAGTTGATGTTCCACCTCTGATTGTTTTGCAGCAGAGGTCCCTCATTGCACAATGTCAACTTGGACAGAATCAACTTTACAGCAGTCTTGTCCACTGGAATGGCTTGATGTCATAGTGATAAGTAACCAATCAGACAGCTGCTCCTCTGTGTGCATGTGTGACCTCACTAACAATGAACTTGCCTCCATAATACGGCCCATCTGATCGATGAACTTCAAAGGGCTCTCAAGGTAAGTTGCTCAAAGGAAGCAAATAAAGTGAATTCTACATGGAATGCATTTATATGTGGGTATTAGATGGTTGTCTGAATAAATTAAGGTTGAAATTGTTGTGTGAGCAATTATACATTGAAAGGAATAACTTGCAATTTTGGAAAAGGTGTTTATTCACTGTCTTGCTGATAGATAATTGTCTGTCTGTTAAATATGAAGCTACAGCCGGGTGACAGTTAGCTTAGCCTACCTAACAGTGACTTCCTGCAGTCTCTGTTACCACAGCAAAGAATAGTCCAACTCTGCCTTGGAAGACCATAATGTGTCATGTTTAATTTGTGCAGATTTTGGACAAATGAAAAAAATTATGTATAATGTGTTAATCAGTGAGCTTTAGAGGTGCTGGTTGGCTGATTTTTTTTTTTTTAACCTTTGGACAGAGGCAGGGTAGCTGTTTCCAGCCTCCCTATTTAACAGACAGATATGCGAGCAATATCGATCTTGTCATCTCTCAGCAAAAAAACAAATGCATGGATTTCCTGAAATTTTTTCTTTTCCTAGTCCACTCATTAGTGGAAATCCTATTTAATCAAGTGCAGAATCTCTACAGGACTGCAGTGCTTGTTAGTAATGTCAAATTGATGGATAACAAAGTTAGGTGACTAGGCCTTGTTTAATATACATGTCTGGTTTGATCGAGATGTTGGCAAGCTATTGTGTATTGATTTATTTGGCTTATCTGGAATAAAACGTGTAATTTCTAATTGTATGCAATTGTATATGCAAAGTAAGTAATCTCTGCATAACGTAGGTTGAACTATATTCATGTGAGAGGGAAACTAGTAAATGATCCCACTCATGTTTCCTGCAGTTGAATCACAGCTATTTGATCTTCTTCTCACTCTCATTTTTCCATCCTCATAGCTTGGCTTCTTTATTACCATTTGAACCAAATGCAACACCCTACAAGTACAAACAGGCAACTGCTTCTACTGGGAGCACTTTACCTCAATGTGACTGATTTTCAAAGAGATGCCAATATAATTACTTTTACTCCCATATTAATAGTTTCTGACAAGCAGCTACCTTATACCTTTCATCTTGCAAACACCACCAAATATGTGTGTGTGTGTGTGGGTGTCCGTGTGTGGAAGTCAAAAAGATTACTTGCTAGTTTGGCTTCAAAGTGAATTTAGTTATGCAGCTATGTGAGAAGTTTAAATCTGCTTTTCACTCCATTCAAACAAAAGCTGAGCCTTTGGTTGGAATGAACAATAAGCTTAAAGCTATTAACAGTTGACGCTGACGGAACAAAAAGAGGCATAATTGGAGTTCAAGTATGTTGTAGTATGCTCAAGTATGCTCAATTAAGCTATCCTCAGATCTCTATATGACATGTCAGAGAGTATGTGTAAGCAGTCTGAAGAATCTGTCGTGGGTGCACTCAAGACATTATATCTTGTTTCCTCAAAACTGCTTTATAGCGCTCTCAGCTCACGCAAGAAAATCAGTTGATAATATTGACAAGGCCAAACATATTTGCAAGTCAGGCATCACGCAGTATATTCTGATGTAGGAAATATGGGAATAATCATGATGGGGGTGAGAAAAATCAATTTCAGACTTATTTGATGTCAGCCAGTTTTATTATTTACTCTATAATTATGCATCCCTCCTTCATTAGGAGAACTATTCCTTGATATAACTACAGTAATTTGAAGATACTCCTCATGCCCATGCTGTTTGCCATCTTCTTTGAAGCTGTGATATTGATAAGCCTCTCAGTGGGCTATGATATCCCTGATTAGAATGATTAATTACCATTAACATATTGTACAAATACAGACAGCATTTTCCCAAAAAATGCACTGGCTGGAAAACTACTTTCAGAGTCCCTTCTAAACTCAAACATTCTAAAGCAGCAATACTTTTCTGTTGTCTTTCCTTCAGTATCCAATATCCACTACTATCTACTGGCAATTTGTTTGCTTTAGGTTTATCAAAAACACATTTTGTTAGACACCAGTAGCACCACAAACATTACACTGCATGTTTGCAGCTTTCTGTTTTGATATAGATGACACATAGACTTTTGACCAAACAAAAAGTATCTCCCAATCTCTCCAGAGCACTGTGCAGTACAAATCAGTTTGAACAAGCCTTAGGACAAGAGATGTTCAAGTCACACAGCACTTCGTAATCTCATCCCCTTTTCCCAGAGACTGCCGATGGCTTCTGCTCTGTTCAAATAATATCCAGTTTCCCTGAGACAGCAGATCTTACTCCATCTCCTCAATTCTGTCCCACTGAGACTAGAGCAAGGAGCGAAACCGCTGCTGCTAAACAACAAAGTCAATAAATGATTAGGGGTGTCTGAAGTTTTTTGGATGTGGTGTTAAAACTAGGCCTCTCGTGCCTACTATGAGCTGGCCTTGTCAGTGGAGATTTTTCGAGAAGGTGACAGCGGAGCGATTTAGCATTAAAGCCCCCCTCCCGTTTCTTCTCTCTTTTCTTCTTCTGCGCTGTGGCATTAGTGGCGGAGCAGCTGCCAAGCCGAGTGGAACTGGTAAACAGAACTGTGCACTGGTGGAAATTCATGTTGAAATTGGGAGTTTGAGAAAGTCAAGTCAAAGGGAACGGGTAGTGCATTTCGCATTAAGACAGGATGTTATGTACCCTAGAATTTGTGATGGTTTAGTTTCTAACAGGTGGTTCAACGCTAGGTCAAACCGTAATAATTACAAAAAAGAGAAAAAATATATTTTATATATTTGTTTTTGCAATAATGGCCCCTGCATAAGCATTCCCCAGGGGTGTGATTTTTTTGATTCTCTGTGGGCATGATCAAAAAATAGTTTGTAATATTACTTCAATTATTACATTTGATTTGAGACAACTAACTAGTCCCCCCTCCTTTATTATAGTGCAGGCCGAGCACAGCACTGAATGTGCCGGAGCTGCCGATGACTCAGCAGCCGCTGAAATGACATGAACTAAATGTAATGTCTATATCTAGAAAGAATCAATGCTCACGTTGGCGTGCTAGACTAGCTTACCAACTTCCACTTTCGAAGTTGAGTACACAATGTGGCCTCCTATGCTGAATGTTGTAAAGGTACACATGGCTTAAATTGCTAATGTTTAATGCTATGTGGACTTAATGGTATCAAGGTTTGTAACTAGGATATACAGGACTCTAGTAGCGCATGGAACTTGACAACGCATCCGGAACAGCACTGGCTTTCAGATGTCAGTCAGCTGCTGCTGGAAAACAAAGATTTTCAGTTGTACTTAAATAAATTCTTTGTTTTAATCCAATTTTATAAACTGTATATTGTCTTCTTAAGTGTTTTTTAGGGTCTATACAGTATATTTATATTGCATGTTCTGCTGAAAGAACCCCTAAATGATTATGTTCTGGGCTAGAGTAGAGCAAGGACAGCAATTGTGAATAAAATGGTTGTTGCACTCAATCTTGAGGGGACTCATCCAGCCAAGTGTATCTGATCCAGAAGTGCTCAGTGACAGTTCTCCACAGTGATGGAATTAGCCACGGGTGCTCAGCTAAATCCAAATAACGCTGACTCTCAACAACACATTGTAAGGAAATGTGTCACTTTGAGAGTGGCATTTAAAAATGTTTTTTTTGCTGGTTCGTGCTTTGTCTATAAGGATGATACCAGGTTAACAATGAAAGAAAAAAGACACAAAGAGAATGAAAGGGGAAGCATTAGCGGAAAGGAACTACACTCTCTAGCTCAGGTTCCCTAATTGGGAATGTGCCCATTAATGAGGCAGAGGCAGACACATATCCAGTGAATCTTAGCCGGCATATTCAGGGGAGACATGAGAGAATACCTCTTCTCTTCTCTTCCTGTCCACAGATGGATAAAACAGATATAACAGGTGCACTTAGATGGATGCCTCATTACGGGAACCATCCTCTTGCTCTCATCTGAGTTTCAGGATTGCAATACTCTATAGGGGTATTAATCTAGCTAGCAGGCTAATTATTAAGACTATCCTTTGAGTTTGCCTGCTAGGATCAGAAATAAGGCATACCTGCTCTCTGCATTGGTGTTGGGATCAAGGATTAGGAGCACTGATTTCTAGATTTGCATTCCAAGTTGTGATGAGAATTTGAAGAAGCTAAAGGAAGAGTGCATCCAATTGTGTGTATAGTTAAACTAGAAGCAGGCTTAGTGAAAAAAACACGTCCTGGCCTATAGTGCGCATGAGAATCTTTAAAGTAGGACTTCAAATGAATGCAAATGTTTTTCTGTATCTGCCAGATGTGTAAAGATGCAAGTGGCTTCTAATACATTAGCCACATAAACGTTATACATTACTAGTATGTCAATAATATGTTTAAAGCTTGTTGTGCTCCACTTGCTTGTTGTGGCTAAAAAAACAATAATGCATTAAAACCATGGAGTAGTAGGGTTGGGCAATTTCTTAAAAAATATGTATTTTAAGCTTTTCGACAATACATATACAGTATCTTGAAATAAATACCTTTTCTTTGAAATCCCCTGCAGTTCTCTATTCACTGTTATTATAAGAGCAGAAACAACTGCAAACAAGGTCAATTACTGTGTGTAGCCATCTCAGTGTTAAGTCTATGGGATGGGGCAGAGGGCTCAGGGAAAGAAAGCCTAAAGGCACCAGTACATTCCATCAGATGTGCTTGTTGGATGTGGAATAGTTTCTCAAACCCCCTCTCGCCACACCTTTCCACCATCAAAATGTGGTGAGGAAGGGGGGGTGGGGGGATTGTATCTGACAATTTCTGTGACTTTCCATAATCAACATCTCGACATTCACGCCCACTTCACGCTGGCCAGCTGTGCGGAGATGAGAAAGGAGCCAGGAATTGATCTTCTCACTCAAGCTTTTTGAAAAATTCTATTTTGACTGTTTCTGTCACTTTTCACGTGAACGAACGATGGGCCAGCTTTTCACACCACTGTCAGGAGCAGCTACAAACACTTTGCGCCCTAATGTACATGTGCAGTGGGGTGCTCAACACTATGAGTACTATGGGAAAACTGAAAATACCATCAATTAGCAGCACAGTATAGGGGTAACAGTTATTTCATATTTAACATATAGACCACATCTCTGGCATTGGAAAATCTCAATATTTAATTAATTATATTATTGACTGACACAGTAATGGTTTGATGTTGGCACCCCTAACCAAGGTAAAAATATAATCTTGGTAAATCTAAAGATGGCCACCTCTCTTGATCCCTTTTTCACATCCCTTCATCCACTGTCCCTGGGACGGAGACAGATGCCATTCAAGCCTGAGGCTCAGCTAGATGACCAGGAATAAATATAGAGAAGTCTTCAGATAATCATGAGCAGCCTCCTGGAGTGCACTACACATCAGAGGCAGGAGAGATTGTGCATAGGGGCATGGGCGAGCCTGACTGCTCTTCAGGAGTGGAAACAACGGTACAAGCTTGGTCATCAGCTGAGACGGGGCTGGTTAAAAAAAACACACCACCTTATTTATGATTTCCAGGAAAACAGAGCTGGTGACAGGAGGCTTTTTTGCAGATGTGGTCAATCACTGTGACATGCTTCTACAGTGCATTCAGCAAAAATATACGCACACGATGTGCCTCACTATCCAGGTGTGTCAATCACATAGACACTGATTTAAGTGAGATGTCAGTTCATCTGCTTGGTATTCATGCAGTCCCTCCTCCAGACAGTATGTTATCCAATTGTTAAACATCACTCAAAGGTGAAAGCTACCAGCATACACTACACCTTACTTTGGTTGTCTACATGATCTCTAGCAAGCAATACTCTCCAGCTAACATTACTTACTTTGATGGATTTTTCTGCATAGTATAAAATCTATTACTATTTCCCAGTTTGCACTGACTGTTGGACCCCAGTCTCTTTATGCTCTGGTGACTGCTGCAGAGTGCTCCTTTTGCTCCTCCCAGCTAAAGACAGCAATCTGTAATCTTTTGTTCAATCACCTGGGAGAGATTGAGGAGAGAAAAGAAGGGCAACAAAAAACAAAAACAGAAACAAAGTGAGAGAATGCATGAGCTAGGTGTGTGTGAGTGCATGTGATTGTGAGGGTGTGCGGAGAAGCAGGAGGAGCTGATGAGCATCACGGTGCGCTGAGAATAGCCCTCAGAGGTACACTGCAAAGCCCGACAGGGCTTATATTACCCCCCCCCACACACACACACACACGCACACAAAAAGGCCAGCCGGATGATTATTATTTCAAGCAATTCATCCACCAGTGGTAGCGTTGCATTTACACGGGCCTACCTATGTCGTTTTACTCTTCCTCTGTTTTTTACTCATTCAATTCCACAAAGTACAGTTAGTTCCCGTTAAGCCTCTGGGACACAGCAGGAGATCGTCATGGCAATGGGCAGCATTATCCAGATGCATTGTTTTGTAAGGTGGCTGTTTTTAAATCTGGCTGTTTAAATCTGTCTGTTGTTTCTGCTTCTGAGCTGACATCTGTGCAACAAAAAACAAAAGATTATGTTAATTGAAATTCAGCAAGAATCCACTGTGTGTACTATGATGGATATGGCACATATGCAGTGCTACATCATCATACCAGCAAAAAATATACATACTGCAAATACACAACCAGCGGCCCAAAGTCCAGAGAAGGTACTGAACGTCTTCACTGAGACGCTGAACATTATGACTGTACTTAAGAAGAATCATAGGTCTAAATGGCCGGTTTTTACTATAACTACAGTGCTATGAGGTTGTATGCTAACTCTCAACAGATTTGTATGTTGCCTTCATGTAGTTATGTGCTGTATCATCAACAAGACATCTGCTGTCTGAGAGTCAGCAGCAGTTGCAGTAATCAGTGTGCTTCCTTTTCCACCTCTCTCTGGGCAACCTAGATAAGGAGAAGGAAAAATGTGGTGTCATATTTATTCATGACCAGCTTTTCAATTCTACATTATTCTGTCCTCCACTGAGGCTCTGCATGTACAGCCCACTCTACAGCCACCCTAAAAGACAGAGTACTATTGAATGGCTTTGTTGTTCTTCTATCTAAAAAAATAACAAAATCATCATCATTATTATTTTTGCTTTGTCCGTAGGAGCCAAGAGAGAACAGTGATGAAATAAACTTTAAATAAATAAACTCTTCTTTTTTTTTTCTTTACCTGAGTAATAAAGTAGAAGAGGATCTGTGGATAGGCAATCATTTTGTCATCATAGCAGGAGAGGATGGAGGGAGAAAGAGAAATGAGAAAATGAAAAATGCACAAAACTGGAGATAATATAAAAAAAACTGAAAATAGAAGGATGGAATAAAAAAGATGAGTGGGAATTATAAATAAAGTGAGTTAAAGGACCAAGAAAAGGATAATAGAAAAAGAAAAGAGTAATGTAAATACATTCATTTATAGTTTTAATTTAATCTTGGCAAATAGTTTGCCAGCTGGGCAACTCTGACAATAGCATTGTTTGCTGACAGCCACTACCATAAAATATATTGCAGCTTAGGAGGTAATTTAGTGTGTTAATATTTATTAAACAATATGTAATATATCTGCTTTTCTTATTTTTATAATGAAATGAATGGAAGCCCATATGACCAATAAGGAGCGGTCTGCGGCGAAAGCCCACCATATTGTAATCTATTAGCTAAATGCCATTCATACCTTTCTGTTTAGCAGTGAACTCTGTGGTTACATAACCACATGATGCCACTTAAACTGAGGTTAGCCCAGTACCAGAGGGCGCTGTGCGTTCATTGTCATCCACAGACATTCCAGCCAATCTGCCATCTGAAATGTTCATTAATGATCCGTCTTTCGCTGGTCACTAACTTACATTCAGTTTTGGGTATTTATTACGTCCTAGACATTTGCAAAGTGTGCTTGTGAGAGGGGCTTGAATAGTGCAATATAAAACTGCTGTGGTGTGTTTCCTGCTAAAGCACTGCACTCAGAATGATTAGCACAGCACACTGAAACACATCTACTTATTTCCCCATGTGATTATATGGAGTAAACAACTTAATCTGCATCTGTAGTACAACTCTGTTTATTTAAGGTACAAACTGTGAATAACTTATGATAATGTCAGCAAGGTGTTGTGTTGAAAAGCATGGGTAATAGGCCTAAAAGTACTTAATTGTCTATGTGTGTGTGCATGCATGCTCACGTCTCTTTCATATTGCAAAGCTCTGTGCAGCATATCCACTGCTTCTATCACTTGATCACAGAAATATATAATAATAATAAATTGCCTCATCTGAACGCTCACCAACAGAGGCGTCACCAAAATGTTGGGGCCAGAGGGGCTCCGTAAAAAAACTATTGGTCCTCATAGAATTCAAAATTGTCATTAATTGATTAAAATAACATCCTAAAAATGTTGGTCGATAATGCAGTGCCTCGTCTGACTACTTACTGTCTCTCTTCCCCCTCCACTTCAAAAATAAAGCCTTCACTTGTGACTCAAATTCTCATTTACCTTTATGCAAGAAGACCATTTCATTTCTGTTGTTTCTGTGCAGTACTCGGTGTGCCCAGGATGTATTTAAGAAACGTAAAATAATCTTTATTTGTGTGTGCTTGACAGCAGAGAAACTGTTCTTTGACTATAGCACTGGTACAGCAGGTGCTGTAAAGTGTGAGTTATCATCATGAACTTTGTTTGTTCTCGTTGACATGTAGTTCTCAAAGGGAGCAATGAATTGTAAGCTCAGAGTTGAGTCTAAGTGTTTCAGTTGGCTCCTTTAAGTCATTAGCAGAGATCACACTGGAGCAGGAGAACACTGTTAATGAGGATTAAGATAAGAGAGCAAATGTGACATTAAAAGAAATAAAAGGGAGCAAAGGCAATCTGCAAGACAAAGGATTTTTCTGAGGCATCTCACTCTACTTTAGAGGAAGTGTGAAGTGACTTTATTGGTCCTTTAAACCTCTTCAGGAGTTTAAATTGAATGCACAGCCTTTCCTGGGCCACTGTTTAATTTCCTGTAACGTAATAAACAGCCAATTTATTACAGCCGCAGTTAGAGCAGTGCTTCCTCAGAGGGAGCTCCTCACTGAATACTGCTGCAGTCTTTTGCTTTCTGTTCATTTCCCAAAAGCCAGTAGAAGACGTTTTCTTATATTTGCTTTTATGTTATTTTTGTTTCGCTATATGTCTGTATCTACATATAGCCTCCTAAAACTGTGCCCTCTGCATTGTTTGTAAGTATATTAATTGCAAATGTATGTGTCAAAATACTTGGACAATAAACCTGATTCTGACTCATTATGCTTAGTGTCAGAGTTCAAAGTCTACTGTTACGTGCCTCTCTTTGCGTTTACTCTATGTTTTGGTGATAATACAAGACAGACAGAAAAGGAGTGTCCGAGGGCAGAGCACTCGTTTACTGTGGAAATGTATGAAAATAGGAGAAGGAGGGATTTGAATAGTGAACGCACCAAGTCTGGGACGCCCAGGTGTGAACGCTGTGTGAGATGTTTGATGCGGAGCGGAATCTCAGTTTGAGGTTAGATTGAATCTGTCACTAAAGGCAACACTGAGTGATTATAATTGTATTAAAACTAATTTAGGAAATTACACGCTTTCGTTCTTTCATGTAAGTGACATCTTTACAAGGCATAACCAGGGGGAAAAAAACTGACAATCAAGAGAGTGTACAATGCTTTGCATGCAAGCTACGAGTCATTTTATTGTACAAACCTAGCTACAAATGACACGTTAGAACACATGTCGGCATTAATGCACTAAACGAATGTCAGCCCTGTTACAAAAATGACACTACAGCAAGTTTTTCTATTTTGCTGCTTTGTAACGTTTAAGGTGTTTTGACATTTCGTCAAATGTTGATGAATAAATATTGCAGCTATATGTCATACAAGTCAAATACTTCATTGCATACATGTTAAACAAATATGGTGATGACAATGAAAACAAATGTGCCTCCTGGGATGATAAGACTAGAAAGAGATGAGACATGGTGGCCACATTATTCATTCATTCATTCATTAACCATACTGCTTATCCCGAAGGGTCGCAGGGGGGGGCTGGAGCCTATCCCAGCTAACATTGGGCGAGAGGCAGGAAACACCCTGGACTGGTCGCCA
>JAVQJF010000860.1:0-35043 GCA_036023855.1 Gadopsis marmoratus
TGTTAATTGCAACAGCAGCTATACTAATAACAACAGCTACACTAATAACGACAGTAGCAGCAGCAGGCGTCCACATCCACTCGACGCGACCCGTGTTCATCCAGACTGCGCAGCACCACGTAATCTTACATTATACAATTACTCATAGTATTATTTTGCGCTGTGCTGACTGTTAAAGGACATGTTCTCAGTCAGTAGCGTTAACAACAATCCTTTGGGATAACAAAGAGCTCGGGCTGCTTTTGGTTCTGTGACCTGCCTCTACTGTTTAGTTTCAGAGCCTTTTTATTTTGACACTTGCATCATGAATGGACAATTCTACTGCTGCAAACCTGCTCCAAGGTTAAACAAGAAGAAGTCGCATGGTGAATTTATTGTATTGTGTTGACATTTTGTTTTCGTAGTATGAGCAAGAAAACGGCTTCACGGCCGTAAGGCTTCCCAGTTTTCAATCCAAGGCATTTTGGTCTTGCTATCGGTTCTGACGCTGCGATAGTTCTAACATTAGCTAGCTGTGGAGGCTATGGGAGGAGGGAGCCTGAGGGATAGATGGAGTCATGCAGGAGGAGCTGACGGAGAGACTGCAATGGTAACGTGTGTTTGTGTGCATGCTGGCTGGGTGTGTGTCCCGTCACCTCTCAGGCCCCAGCACTTCACATCAGTGTGATAAGAATGTGTCGAGAGAGAGAGAGACGCAGAGCTTAGGGTCAGTGTCAGAGGGTGTGTTGATCGCCGGTGTTTCTTTAGAGTGTGAGTGAGAAAGGAGACTGTACTGTGGAGTGTGTTTGAGGCAGACGGTGTGTGTGTATAAAATGCAAATGCATGTGTTGTGTGTACGGGGGAGCATCATTTAGAGTGTGAGGAGGCTGCCGTTATTAATATCATCACCGTTTAACCATCCACACAATATGCAGTCAACAAATAAAATAAATGGTCGGAGAACGCCAATGTTTAATATCTTTGCATTTTGAAAAGTTATTTCACAGCAACCAAGCAAATGTTCACATTTTCTAAACCACTCAGTAATTCATTTTCTGCCAAATTAATTATCTACTAGTTGGTTAACTGACTCATCATTTCTGCTCCACTTCGAACACACAGCGGGGGATCAGGTGACTGACGGTTTCAGTCGGCACAGTGAACTACAAGAACAGTTATTTTGTGATGTGTCCTGCATTTCTGGACCCAGAATTTTGATGTTTGCCGTTGCCTTTTTCTTACTCCTGTAGCTAACATAAAGCAATTGACTTGATGTCCTGTTGATGTCACAGTGGACGAGGCCGAAATATTTTACTCCTCTGTGAGAGCAAACATTGCTGGAGGAGCAAGCAATGGGTGAAGAGATTGAAACAACCAAGAGAAATCAGGCATTGTGTATTTATAAGAATTATAATTTTCTCCCAGTCTCTCATACTTACTACTTAGACTTTTAATCTTATAACACAACAATGAGAAATCATGCCTTACCGCCTGAGGAATCTCTCTGATTTGATTCAATTTGACCCAGTGTGATATGAATTCATAAGAGGCTGATGCTCAATTTTTGATTTCTCTGCTTTTTAAAAAAAAATTTTTTTTTTTTTACTTACTATCTATCTCTCTCTATATCAACTCCAGCCGAACGTGTGCAGTGGGATTTTATATGTTAGTTGTATGGCTGAAATATCTTATCTTTGCATTACACAGCATGTATACTGTACGGTAGGGGTGGGCGATATGACCTAAAATTTATATCGCAGTATTTTTTTTGTTTTTTACGGTGACGGTATGATATCAGAGTATTACAACATTAAAAGGGGATACTGCACTCAAAACATGATTCTACCTTTATTGGCAATGTAAGGGAACACATCTTAAAGAAAAGATTTGCCTGCCCCATGATGTAGGTTAACTACCAACTGTTGTGTGATTAATTCTCAGATTTAGACATGGGATTAGGATTAGGCATCTAAACAGCATTTTGGCAGAAAACGTATGTTATTGCTGATGCTTTGCGTCATTTATATTTGGATAAAAGTACTGGTGTTGACACAAATCTGTTCTGGTCAAATAGGCAAAATTATGTGATTTATGTGTAATTAATTGTGGGGAAAAACTAAAAGCCTTATTGTTATTTGTAATATTCTAAAACATTTATCACGGTAATGACGGTATTGCAAAATCATGTCGTGGCAGAACGTGACACAGGTGACGGTGAAGAAGCCGGTATACCTCCCAGCCCTACTGTACGGTCGGCTCTCTTTTCCCCACTACATCAATAAAAGTGTTATTTATAAAGCACTATATTAAGGAGATTAAGGAGCTCTGTGTATTGATGCTGAATGTTTTAAGACAGACTCTCAATGGATGTAAGAATCAATCATTCTCGCCTTTTCCTTACTAGGAATTTCCTGCGCTGAATGCAGCGTTACGAGTTTGCTCATGATTTTAAACATGCTGCAGTGTCCATGCCTTGACTTGAGAGCAACGTGTTCACAGACACACAGAGGGAAATCACAAAAACGGGAGTAGACAAGGCCGCTTGAGGGGAATTTAGGGGAACACGTTATTGTTTGGAATGCACTGCACATTTCAGACCAGGGACATCAAATATCATGAGAATATTGGAGTGTATTTTCTCCAGTTACCCAGCATTGTGACATCCGGTGGGCAGAGCATCAGTTGTCCTAGATTAATTCATGGAATACGGAAAGGGGAATGCTGGAGGGGGTCAGCAAAGAGGGAAGAGAGTCTGAACCTTAATCTGGATCATGTTCTGCATTTAGAGTGTGTGTGGGGGGGCTTAAACTGGCATCTGCCACAAGCCTTGATAAACAGACCCACACTCCAGTTACATCCCAACGCTCCAATTACACAGACTAATCCCACAAATGTAATGCATGTTTTATCAAATAATGCAAACAAAAACTTGAACATAGTTGACCAACAGTTTGATCGCTCCTGTCCCCAGTTCAGAGCAGGCGAAAAAATTCTACTCCAGGTTTTCTATTCTCAACTGCTTAAATGTTTTTTTCAGCGGCAGGCGGCCGTGACAGCGTGCGCCTGTGTGTTTGCGTAGGGTGGGCTTTGTTCGTCTGACCTAGTTCAGCTGGTTACTTTGTCCTCCCGCTCTAATGATAATGGGAATCACACACACACTCCACTACACTCTTCAATAGGCCAAGGGCAATATTCCACCCGAAGAAATAGTCTCAGCAAAAAACCTCCACAAGACACGTTGAAGTTGAGTTTTTTGATGGTTTCAGCACTGTGGACTCAATTCCATCCACCTTCATTACATTATGGTGGCAAAAGTCTGAGAAGTGAATATCTTCGTCAAATAAATCAAACCAATGCCGCATGGCAAGATGCCTCAAACCACGTTGGGATTTAGGTGAACTGACCCTTTTAACTGGGGTTCTCCTCATCCCTTAGTAAGAGAACCAGATTATTTTGTTTACATCCCACTGAAATGTCAGCCGCCCACACATACACTCACACACCCTCACTAAGTCCTTGTCTGTTGCAATGTATGTCAGATTATTATTATGGGTTGTCTGCTGGCCACAGGGATGCAGGGGAGGGCGGCAGATCTGGATTTGATTAACATACCTCCACTAGGACAGAGGTATGTTACACACACACCCTGTCAATCACAAGAGTAGTAACTGAGTAACTGAAGATCTTTTTTTATTAATGTAGCTAAAGTCACCAAGTTGGCAGTAGCTGAAATACAAGTTTCCCCCAACAAACATTGCATGTTTTCAGACAAACCCGTCATCTTAGAAACACCAGTTGCCTGTTTTTGGTGTCTTTCAGTTAGTAGCTGTCCAGTTTGTATCGCCTGAAAGAAACACTGAGCTTAAAACGACTCCAGAGGAGCTTTTTACAGGCCAGCAGCAGAAAGCTGGTGTTCGCTGTGGTCAGCTGCCAAGTGAGGATGTGTGTGAATGAGAGTGTGAAGCTGAGTGGTTTTGAAAACTGGCAGCCTGCCCTGCAAAAATAAAGGTTTGCTGCCCTGTTGACATGCACAAGCATGGCTGATGTGGTCCAGTCTCTTGTGGACCGGCACTGGTCTGAATACCAGATGACGGCAGCAGATTGATGCAGCGTTCTCGAGTGTTTTTCAGGACTCGTACAAAGTCTTGTGTTTAATGTGCTTTGTGTCTTTGTGTTTGCATGTATCATTGCATCAATCAAACCTTTAAGGCACAGGAACCATAATGGCTCACTGGGCTGGAGACCAAATAGAAATTCACAGCTTCAGCATCGGAGGACAGCAGAGTGGAAAATTACCTCCAGTCTCATGCTGGAAAATCACTTTCTACTTTTATGTCTACTGTTTCAGCACCGTTGGCAGGTCACCAGACATTATTTGGTCTTTTTGTATTCATATGCTGTTAAGTATCTAGTTGGACTTCTGACCCTGGTGACAAAGCATTTTTGTGGCTCACCAGTGAAATGTCTTAAATGTGAAGTAGTAAATGAATTGTTATATCACTGCATTATTGAGCAGTTTAATACTCAGTGAGGTGGGATGAGATTGCTCCGATAAACCCTTCATCTGTTTTTCTAAATGTGTTGTTTCAGGTGTCGTGTAGTGCAGAAGACTGAGTGAACCATGGCACAGTTCCCCACCACGTTCACAGGTCAGTATCTGTGTATAACTGGTGTGGACCATAGGTGTTATTAAAGGTGATGCTTCCTCTCAGAGTCTTGTGAGTAGTTTTAGCAAGGTGGCAGCACATTGCTCCATTAAACCTTTTCCAGCAGTTTGAGCTGCAGAAGCTTTTCTGTTGGATCGGACCACACGGGCCAGCCTTCGCTCCCGACGCGCATCATGACCCCGTCTCCGGTTCAGCGGTTCTCCTTCCTTGGACCACTTTTGGTAGGTACTGACCCCTGCAGACCGGGAACACCCGACAAGAGCTGCGGTGTTGGAGATGCTCTGACCCAGTTGTCCAGCCATCAGTTTGGTTCCTTGTCAAAGTCGCTCACATCCTTCCGCTGCCCATTTTTCCTGCTTCAACACATCAACTTGGAGGACAAAATGTTCACTTGCTGCCTCATACATCCCGCCCACTGACAGGTGCCATGGTAACCAGATAATCAGTGTTCTTCACTTCACCTGTCAGTGGTCATGAAGTTATGGCTGATCTGTGCATTTCTGTCTAAAAACACACACACGCACAGACAACACTGCCACCAGAAGAACAGGTTTGATCCTGTGATGGAGCTGACAACGTGCAACACTGCACAGAAACTGGCACCAACAACACCAGTCTGTCATTAACAAGACGGGACAAGTCGGGGCAGGTGGCACCGAAAAACAACCTCGCACATTAGATGTCTCTGCACAGAGACCAGGCACGACGACTGGCCACAGCCGCCCCCTGGCTGGGCAATAATTAAATAATCTCATCAATCAGCTGCAGGGAATCTTATGATATTTTAGGGGTGGGAATTAAAGTTTTTTCCAATTTTTATGTCACAATTCAGGAATAGTATGTTGGGCATTATTCTCAGGCTCTGTGCCAAACCATTCTTCATTCATTCAAACCATTTTTAGACAATGAATATATGTATATATATCCAAATGTTCATCCCTGAAGATGAATTAGAACACTAATGTCCGTCAGGGTGCTGCGCCGCTTCCACAACACAGGTGGTCCTTTTCCGTTCTGTCAACATCACAATTAGAAACCACGATATTATTAATGAGGTACGAGAATCATTTAATCCAAATTGATTCAGGATCACAGAAGACAAGAATCCCATTTCATAATAATGATGATTTGATCATATTGTGCTGCTGATTTACAAAATTCGGCTGTTTGAAAGGGTTGTCAGTTAAAAACTGACAAATTCTGCCATCGTCTCACATACTTTTACCATTTCACGATATACATACTCTTATTTAGTAGAGTGATATTCATCACAGCCACGCAAAAACCTTTCCACAAACAACAGAGACAATTTCACTTCTTTGCAGGCAGTTTTTAATGTAGCCGCAGTCAGCGAAGATCCTCCGTCATGTCCGCGCACATTTAACAGGTCAGGCTAAACTCAGTAATCATGTTTGAGGGGCTACAGAGAGTCGTTCGATACATAATTTAATAAGACTAGGTGTGAAGCGGCAAGCAGGGGTCGATACGTCCTGCTAAATCTGACATGAGCAGTGAAAAATATATAAAAACAAGCCCAGAGGCCACCGGAGGAAAACCAGCATTTTGAGATGAAACTCAGCTCTGAGGGCCGTCAGCAGCGGTGTGAAGTGCACCGCCCGCTTTGCCCTTTACGGAGGACAGACGGGCAATTAGCCCGGCTGCTGCAGTGTGGATGTCAGCAGGCGGCCCCTCTGGGCCTGGACTGTCTGCCGCTGCCTCCTCAGCTGACCAGCATGCGGTACGAGCCGACAGAGTGCCTACAGATGGCTCACACGTTGGTATGCAAAACACACACACACACAAAAAAAAGGGTGTCCTGGCTCAAACTTTCTGGCGCCGCGTTTGAATACGTGAGCGAACCTCTCTTCTTTTTTTTCCTCTCCATCTCTAGGTGAGTGTTAAGATGCCACAGGAGACAGGGAGGCAGAGGGGGAGGGGAGGGGGGGGGGTTAGTATCAGGGCTGCTGAATAATGCAGTGAGGTCCTGAGGTGCCGACGGTGCCGACCAGGAGAAGCCTGCAGTTTGGCAGCAGCAGAGTCCTCGAACCCAAACTGCTCCGCTCCTCCTCGGAAACACAACGCTGCACTGTTTCAATATTTAAAAAGATGGAGTGATGAGTCCGTCTGTGGATAAACAATACTGATATGATGATAAAGTAAAGTAACTCCCTAATCTTGGTATCTAACAGTAAATTGTCTTTTTTGTTCTTTTTAAACTTGGAAGCAAGATGAAGTTAACTTCCGAGCAAAATACTGCTACAATATGTCAGTACACCAAATATTTGTCGTCGTTTGGTTTACTTTCTTTTCTCTATCAAAGCTTTTATTTGTAATTTTAAAATGTCCTTAAAAGTTCTTGTTTCTTCAGTATAATCTAAAACGACATATTCATCTGATATATAGGTGTAATATGAATTCTCATACAACGTAGCGCTCAGCCGGTGTGCAGTCTTCGCAGTATTGTTAATGCCCCCCTCGGACGGAGCGCTGACCCCCCAGAAACATGCCAACAGGCTGATTTGATGCTTGGGGTGGGATTTCATTCATTTCACAAGGTATTCTTTCTGTGCTACTTCCTTTCTCTTCAGGGGTTGAGATTCATAGAGGCTGCAGCTGTTTGATTATTAATGAGTGCTTCGATAGTATTTTGGGTACAGATTCAGGAGGCTCTCCCTATGTCTAATGTGCTTTGATATTCCTTAAATCGGACTGAAACACGGGTTTTGTTTGTCCTCTGTTAATCTCTGTAAGTATAAATCTGCATATGAATGCAGAATCTGCAGGCAAAAGACAAGATTTTGATATCGATGGAGTTCTGGTGTCCGTTCGTGTCGTTCCGCTCCGAGCAGTATTGACCAACCACATCTGTGTGAAGAGAGGCGAAATGCAATCTTGGAACCCACTGGCTATCATCTGACAACAATTTAGCTTTTTAATCAATCTCAGATCCCCAGGGATTAGCTTTTTTTTTTTTACATTTATCAAATCTGCGCTTGACGATAGCCTATGGGTTCCACAATTGGTCCTCTATGAATGAATCACAACACGGACACATGGGGTCAACTCCTACATTATAATGAGGTCCCAGGGGCAAATCCACTCTAGTGTGAACTGCACAAGCAGCTTTAAATGAGGGCCAAGGATGAGGCCTTGGAGCTCCTGCAGGCTACTCGAGCTGAGCCACAAGTCAATATGCTGACAGATTTTTATTTTAACTAACAAAATATGACATGTTTTCCAACAACTCCCTGCTTCACATTCATATAGTGACTCGTTTCCTTTCTCAGGTACTCAGGGAGAGACCTGAGAGTTCAGTGCCTTGCTTAAAAGCCTGCACAGCAGCTGTTTTGTTAAAGATTAAAAGGAAAGGAAAGTTAGATCTATGGATTTGAACCACCAACCACCAGTTGACAAGCCATAAGACACCAAACACACGCTAAAAGCCCCCTAAAGAGACCAAAACCGTCAATTAATTTATCCTGCGATCAACATAGCTTATAATAAATGGGCTGCATTTATAAAGCACTTTGGATAAAAGGCTGTGTAATTTGCCTCTCATTCAACCACTGTCACACACACAAGTCCTTTTTCATGGACTATATTCAAATTCAAGCATATTTCTAACCTTAAGTTAGAATTAAGCATTTTCCAAACTTCCAAGACTTCGTACGAACATGCAGTCATGTTGGAGCTCCACAGTCACCCTGCTAGCACCCTGCACCTTACGCCCCGTCATCACACCTCAGCACCTTCCAGTCTGCACAGCACTGCAAAGGCTGTGTGAATTGATGTGCGTGTGCGCGCCGTATCTGTTGGAGGCCATCTCTAAATCTGCCTGCATTGATCCGAGCTGAGAGAAGAGCGCCAAGGTGAATTCCTCTGCAGGGCTGATGGACGGAGATAAAGACGACAGCCAAATGGAAAGTGCGAATCGTTCCCGCAGAGTCGATAAAACCAGCTGAAATCTCCGAAACACTCTCTCTGTTTAAGTGTCTGTGCCTTTAGAGCCGATTACACACACGCACACACTTACCCTCCTCGCAATAACTTTCACACACATGTCATCGAGTCTAATACACACTCACAATGGCGACTAAAAGCACCACGAGTTCCACAAAAATCAATGAATCATTACAACATGAACTTAGTGGTGGCATTGATTAGAGTATTTACTGTAAAGAAAACAAACTGGATTGTACGTTGGGTAACCTGCTTCTCGGACCTGAGTATACCAGTCGTTTGACTTCAACAGAAGTGAGCGTTTAAATCTGTAATATTTAAAACACATGCTCTTTTCCTACATTTTTCCTAATTTCCTAAGTGGTTTTAGGAGCTGAATCTCAAATTGAGTTAAGGTTATTCAAGCATGTGCAATAGGAACGACAAACAACGACTGATTAATCTGATTAATCTGACCAACAGTCCAAAACCCAAAGACTCTTCATTTCCTGTCACAAATGAAGAGCAGAAAACCCTCACAATTAAGAAGCTGGAACCAGCAAACATTTGAAAGAAAATCACTTATCAAAATAGTTTGCAATACATTTCCTTCCGATTGACTAATCGGTTAATCGTTGCAGCTTGCAGGTTCATCTGTGTTGATACAAAGTGTGAATCAAAGCAGCCGTTTCCCCCTAAAAATCTGTTGCAAAGTAAATAATGTAATAAATTAGTCTTACAAACTACATTGTGTGCAGCCTAAATATACGTCTGTATAAACAGAGTCTTGTAAAAACATTTCATGCACGAATTGTAAAGCGTCATTGTGCACCTGTTATCATGCTTTTAGCTTGTTAGATTACAGCATATGCATGCTGCACATTCAAATTAATGTAATGACAACATAGAGCTCTGTGACACAAGAAAACTAACAAAGTTCTCAAGAGAGGCGTCTGACATGGCATAAAGCTGCATGCAGGGTTTGGACTTGCAGCCAGTAGTCGTCCCTGATCACATAAAGGAAGGCAGTTAAATGTGATTTAAATGGTTCAAAAACAGAATTCACATAAAAACAACCAAATAAAAAAACATGCCTGATAAGTTTACGAGACTTTTTATTAAAATGATCACCGAGTATTCTGCGTCAGAGGTGAAGTTCTTAGTTAGCTGAAACATTAAGATATCGATCACTGGCCCCCCTCCCTGGCGTAACAAAGACACATCTGACCTTCACCGTCCCCCAAAATAAAACGCCTGCATGTCTCTATGTAACATCAGCCTCCCTCATCGATCATTTACCAGCAATAATTTGGGACAAAAAAGGATTTCTACCAAAAATATTGACTTCCCGATGGAATAAAAGCTGCACATACTTGTGCGGCTTAATTGGTCCTCCAAGAGTGAACCAGTGGGGTTAGCTGATGAATTAAAGCCATTATCAATGCCAGCTGCCAGGAGACAACATGCATTTAATAAAAAGCCTTCAGAGGATTCACCCGTCTTGGCTTTTAGAGCAGGTATATTCAGCTTTGCACACTGGTGTCTATCACATGAATGCTTCCACTTCTGAAGGCTGGGACCTGGCAGGAGGTGTGATGGATTGCTTTACACACACACCAATAGAATTATGTCTATGGCACAAATGAGGAAGACGCCGCTGTTTCCCAGCACAAGCAAACAGAGATAAAAGGTTAAAAAAAAAATCTTTTGAAAATGAAAAAGCTATGTAACCCAAAATGCACAGACTATGCAAATTTAGGTACATATAAACCGGGAAACATTACAGAGAATGAAGGTACTCTGTAAATTATCGTCAGTGTTCTAATTACACACATTTTAGAAGAAACCTGCAAGAAGCACCAATTTACCTGCCCATGAACGCCTCGTTAAAATGTATGCAAATCACTCCGCTGGAAATGCAGAGGCTCCCTTTCTAAAAAAATGTTTTTTTTTTATTTGAAGAGCACTGAAGCGAGAAGTCAACAAGCTGTGGCTTTCTTCCTCCTGCAGGGGGCAAAGAGCTAGGACAAACCTGTGGCTACGACAGTAAAAAAAATACAATAGCAGACACAGATCGAGGCTGTTGCGTACAAACCAATCCAATCAGGAGACAGTGAAAGGGGTCGGGGGTCACGGAGTGTTCCATTACCCCGGGCACCAGGCTTCATTATTCATTGCACACACACACACACACTCACGTCCCACAGTAACAGAGCTGTTACAGTGATGCCTCCAGGGGAATGGTCCTACCATTCAGACAAACGCCACACGAGTTTAACCTCATGCACAATGACACAGAGTACAAAATAATTAAGCCAACTCAGCCCTCGGGTTTCTCCAAACGGGTTCTTGTGTCCTTTGATTTTAGTTCACTGGATGTTCTAGCTGGAAGATGACGATGAATGATGATGTTGATGAAGCGTGAAGCAATAGCAGACAAAATAGTCCGAGTGGTTGGCCTCTACAACATCGTTAGGAAACATCAAAATGAGCCACAGGCTGCTTTCCTCTTTTTAGGATGTGTTAAGTGTTTGTGCAGATGTTAACTGTAGCTGTTAGGTAGCTGGCAACGGTACACACTGACCATGTGTGTGTGTGTGTGTGTGTCAGTTCTCTAACTTTACGATGCGGACAATCCGACAAGGACACCAACTTCCTGCAGCAATTGATTGAGGTGTGTAAAGGTCATAAAATCTGTAGGATTTTATCTTCTCTCTCTCTCAAGCTCTCTGCCACCGACGGCAACACCATGAATGTCTTTGAGAGCAGACTGTCCACAGCTGTGCGCTGTTTGTACATGTGTACAATTCATTGCGTCGCGTCGCTGTGTACGAGTGCGGCCATTCGGGGAGGGAAGAAACGTTTCTGCCTTTAGACGTGGACAGACGACACTTTGTACGCACACGTTTGTTTTAAGTGATCTCGAACCTTTAACAAGGGCAAAACTTAAACACATGAGTCTAATAAATCTTTGTCAAACTGACCCCGAGTGGAAAAGCCTCGGATGCAGAATTTAGAGCCGCCACTGAAATCTACACTAATCTACTGCAGATGCTACAGGTCGAATAACACAGCACTGAAAACAGCAGCCCTTCATTGTATCACTACATAACTGGCCAATAATCATTTTAAATAAAAGGCTTGTTGCCCCTTATATTGGTCTAAGCCTACTGCCAACATTCACAAGGCTCATAAATCCTTAGAATTGATGCCCTTTCCGCACGTTGGGCTTATCTCGCCAAAATGTTGTCCGATTCTGTAGGTGGGTGATCAGCACCGACTGCCTGTTGTCTGCTCTTTGTGCTGTATCGGTCTAACTTTACAGAGAAAAACTTAATGGGTCACTGCATGAACAACGCGATGTACCGTACGTGCACACACCTCCAAATCTGGCCGCTGCCCTGCGTCTGGACGGCGACACCAGCTCCTTGACGATCTGTAGGACCTGCATGCTCACGGGGAGGTGGCAGTAGAGGCAGCCGGACGTGCCACGGGGCAGGGGCAGCCCATTCTTGCCCTCTCAACCCCCACAACTGCATCCCTGCCTGGCTCCTCCTCAGGACTCATCCCCTAATCCACACCATGAGTCCCGGCTCCAGGGGGGATCTTGGTTTCAGCATCCTGAAGGAGGGGGCGAGGAACCACGTTTTCTGGTCCGAGACCTGGTGCTCGTTTCGTGAGAGCTGGTTGCTTCTCCAGGAGTTAAAAAAATAACAAAAACAAAAAAAATCAAAGACGTCTTCTCCTCCTTTATCTTTTTGATGTTCAACACATGCTTCCAAACTCTCAGACATTCATATGTCCTCAGATACTCTTTGCAGATGTTTCTCTATGAAGCACCCGCTCTGTGCATCCAAGCACAGATGCAGTCCAAACGCACACACACAACCAGATAAGCGCTTCACCTGCTTCCAATGCTGCCTCTGGTCCACGTGAAACCGCCTATAAATCTCAACTCAACAACTGGCAGCTGCTGAAAGTAGCGGAGGATGTTCGCTGGCGGCGGCTCTCTGCAAACTGACAGTGCTCATCTCGTGTGTGTTGTGTCGCTCAGCTGGAGTGCTCTCACGCACTCTTCATTTGACTGTCAGCAGCAGAGAAGCGGAACAAAGCAATCCTCTATTTATTTTTATTTTTTTATCTTCTTCTTCCTCCTTTTCGTCCTCTGTGGCTCCCAGCAGACCGGTGATGCTGCTTCTCAACAGTCAAACTCTCTCTCTCTCGTCCAGCTCTTTCTTTCCAGTCACCCTCTCCCCCTTAGTCTTGCAAACGCTGCCTGCTTCGCTCGCTGTCCTCTCTTCGCATCCTTTAAAATTCGTATTAATGAGCTCTTCCTCTCACTCACTAAGCCACAGCATCTCTCTCTCCTCTCTCTGCTTCCCTGCACTCCTCCCTCCTCCTTCCTCCTCTCCCCTCCTCATTGTGTTGCCTTCTGTCTCGGTCACCCACCCACCCCTTTTTGTTTTTCCTCATGTACATTTACTGTGAAGCTGAGCAGAGTGTAAATGGGGGTAAATGCAAAGCTGGAGATGTGTGGGCAACCAGTAAAGCCATCGTCCTCAAATTATGCCCTATCACATTATCATAACGTCTTTGTCTTAACCTTCCCTCCCTCAGCGTGTCGGTTAATGTGATGAAGATGTTTTTAATTGCTTTTCAAGATGGGAAAAGCTAATTACAATTGAAAGAATTACAATTCAAGTTGTTTTAGGATATGCCAAAAACTATTAACGCGTGTCACGTATGAAACGTGCTATATAAATAAACTTTACTATCTTACTTCTTCTGGAGCTCGTGGCCTTTGCTACAGTCATTCATGCTGGCTGAATTTATTGCCTTCACGATGTGGTTGCTATTAATTGAGATCTTTAGGAAGCAGTCAGCTATCGAGTCAGAACTAAACAGGGTGCAGCTGCTTGTAGCTACAATGCTGCACTAACTTGTTGGAACTAACTTCCTGAAAATCTCAAATGCACCCTACCTTTCAAATTTATAGTTTCTCTAATGCACTTTTATTTCCTTTGTTGAATTGGCAACTTACATCTTATTACTACTCCGTAACTGTATTTGACTTTATCTTAATTGATTTTATTCTTGTTTTGAATGTCGTTCTAACGCTATTCTTTGCCTATGTAAAGCATTTGGAATTGCCTCTGTTTGAAATGTGCAATACAAATAAAGCTGCCTTGCCTTACAATCCTCTATAGCAGGTAACTCCTGTGGGGTTCCTCAGGGATCCATCCTAGGTCCTGCTATCTTTCCACTAACACACAACACCATCTGGACCTGTATGAGGTCCACTGCATGGTTCTCGCCGCAGTTATTGCAAATTACAATTCTACAATTGTGTAATTGTGACTGGTACGCAGACCTGAGTGTGCTTCTGGAAATTTGAAACAATGTGGTCTGTGGCTTATAAGAAGGAGACTCCCATCCTTTTATTAGATAAGATCTGATTATATCCAATATGTCTTAGTATAAGCACACACACCATAACAACATTTGCTAGCTCTCCACCTCTCTCGTTAGCTGTAAGTTCATATTTCCTTCTTTCATCTTGTTTACTCTCAGCACCCATCCATTATTCCAGCTCTAATCAGTCCACATACAGTTTCTCCTCCCTGTTTCTCTCTAACAGCATCATTTTGCTATAATCAGTCCAATTATATTCCCACATGGTGATGTATACACCCAAGCTTTAATTTCTTTATTTTCACCAAGGGGAGGCTAATGTCAGTTCTCCAAATCCATCACACCCATGTTGACTTTTCATCTAGCTGGTAATATTAAATTCTAACATAATGCTTTGTTAAACAACATACGTATTTAATGTGTTTTTATTATGACTCCAATCAACACAGACTACCATGAATATGTTCTGTGATCTAAATCAAAGTCAAAGTCTGCTTTATTGTCAATTCTGCAGCATGTACAAGACATACAGAGGATTGAAATTGCATTACTTTCAAACTGTTAGTGCAACCGTAAATGCTAATTAAGAAGCTTTTTCACCTCCTTTTATGTCTGGTTAATGCTAAACCTTTCTTACCCATCTTGTACTGGTACTCGTTACAGCCATAACTTTGTGACCACTGACAGGTGAAGTGAAGAACATTGATTGTCTGGTTATCATGGCATGGTTGAAGCAGGAACAAGGAACCAAATGGCTAGACGACTGGGTCAGAGCAACACTGCAGCTCTTGTGGTGTGTTCCCGGTCTGCAGGGGTCAGTACCTACCAAAAGTGGTCCAAGGAAGGAGAACCGGCTGAACCAAGGCTCATTGATGTGCATGGGGAGTGAAAGCTGGCCCATGTGGTCCGATCCAACAGAAGAGCTTCTGGAGCTCAAACTGCTGAAACGGTGGACGCTGGTTCTGATAGGAAGGTGTCAGAACACACAGAGCATCACAGTTTGTTGCATATGGGGACGCTCAGGGTGCCATGCTGTCTGGATGTTAGGGCTGATGGCCAAAAACAAACAAAAAAACCCCAACCCAAATCATTGTCCCTATCGCCTCGTCCTCTTCTCTAGTTTAAAATCCAACCTGGATTTCCCAGCAGCCCCTGCAGTGAATAATGTTGTCCTATATCTGTATCCGACCCGGTCAGAATATGGAGTGAAGATGAAGTGACCTTGAGTAGCCTTGAACACCTCACATACTATCTTCAGGGCACATCAACACGCCACATCATGTTGAACAGGAAGGTATGCACACACCCACAATGAGATCACACACACATGCATGTAGACACACACACAAACTGCAGCATGCAGAGAGGGGGAGTAGCAGCGGTGTAGCTGTACCAACATTTGTTATGCTAATGGTGTCACTATAAAACACTCTGTTCAAATACACTGCGTGCTTCCTCTCTGACAAACATGCACATTTTCAGTGCTGCAGTATGCACATGTGTACTTGTGTGTGATGATGTATGTCTGTACTGTGTTAGCGTGTCGCTCCTCCAGCATCGAGTCCAAAGCTCCAATTACTGCATTGCTGGACTGACTGCGGCTGCTGTTGCTATGCCTCAGACCCACCGTTGCTAGGCTATGACCCTGCTACATGAGGTGAAAGTGTGGCCTTTTCCAAACATAATTGTGTCCACCTTTCAGTGACTACAGTTGTTCCAACACCTACGTCTGATAAAATAGCCCTACAACTCCAAGTGTAACACTGTCCGGAGGCACATTAGACTACGCTTATTGCTCTCTAGGTCATGGTGGACGTACCGCGACAGTATATCCATCTGTCACATTTTCCTTTACTGCCACTGGTTGTCCCCAACCTTTTTTTGCCATTTTCTGCTTGTGACCCCTCGTGACAAGAGCTGGGATCAGTTCAACCAAAGACTGAGGTTTCCTTCCTCGATTGTATTGATTGTCAGAGCAGTTGAAGTATCCACAATTTCACCTTTCTTACTCCATTATCACCTGATGACCTTTCAGATTCCCATGTAGGGAACCACTGGACTACGGTGTCTTTAGCGTGCAACCTGAATAAAAGTGTGTTTAATTATAATTATTTAAAGGGTAATTCTGGATTATTACCACTTGGGTCTTTTTCATACAGTAGTTGTGGCCAAACTGCAGTTCAAAGACCAAAATTGTAATGAACTGGAATTATCTTTCAATTAACTGATACATTTAAAAATGCTGTTAAAGATGGATCTGTTTAATTTGCATAGAAAAACACATTAGTTCATTAGATCAAATTCATTTTATTTTGTGCATTTATTATCTTAGTCCAGTGTGTTTATCTTTCATATTCTATCTCCAAATTCATTTGTACTGTAACATTTCCATTCTGTGATCACTTTAATTTAGAGAGCGCTCTCTATGTCTTTAAAATCGTGCTATTATTAAGTGTGCAATTAAATAGATCCAACCCACACAACGGCACCACGAGCCCTGATAATGACCTCAGATTCATTGTGGTACATCCCTGCTGCTGTAGCACATGCTCCATACATCTCTCTCTGATGTGTGATTATATCGATGACATGTCTGGTTCATTGTAGCTGGAGAGGCCGACCCTTCACTTGATGATTTAACTGCAACAGAAAAAACTCTTGCATCCAGTGCTGCACTCCTTATTCAAGGTGCTGCCGCGTGTCCGGTGTGCGCGATAGGCATCAGATGCTGCTGCTGCTGCTGCATTGCGTGGCTAGTTTTGGACTTTCCTCGTCCTACATTTCAAAAGGGATTATCAAAGGAGTCAGACATGTGAGGGAATGAGTAAGTAAGGTGAGACACCTAGAAACTGTGAGGGAATAGGAGAGAGGAGGGGGCACCTATAGAGATATGGATTGACCTGCTATTTGCTGTAGCCGAGTTTTGGGGAAGCAGGAAGATATTGATGGAGCCCTCAGTCTCCTCCCAAAGACACCCATAGGTCCAGTCACACAGGGGCCCAGATCAATAGGTCCTCCACGAGATCGCCTTCACACCCGCTTGATTGAGAAGAGGCAGACACTGTAAGTCTGGTTCGAGTCACTGATGCATCGTCTCTTCAATCTACAGGCCAGATAAGAGCTCGGCCTGGTGGCAGCTCGCTTCACTCAAACTGGCAACCGAGACGCTGTCAATGCTGCGATTAGGTCTTCGATCTTGGATGTTGGAGAGAGGACACACTGCGCACACGCACAGGTCGAAAGAAAACAGAAACACAATAGAGAATGGAAGAGAGCGAGGATGATTTGAAACAGGTCGGTGTTGGATGATACAGGTCTGATTAGAGCTGCAACTAACGCTTATTTTCACCTATAAAGTGTAAAAGAAATGTGCTTGTTTTGTCCGACCAAAGAGTCCAAAAGCTAAAGTTTGTGAACATGTGACGAATAAAAGCAGCAAATCCTCACATTTGAGACACATTGAAATCAGAGAATATTTGGCCTTTTTGCTTTAAGAATTGCTGAGTCGATTATCAAAACAGTTCTTGCTGGTCGAAAGTAAAACTCTAATTTGGGTAGAAAAGCCTATTTAGACGACACTGAAAGAGCGAGGTTATACATATCCTACACAGGGCCAGCTTTTGTGTTTGTGTCCGTTCAACAAGGATTCAGTCTTTCGTGCAGAATTATATTTTTTGCCTGTGAAACAGCAATGAAAGCCGAGAGCACTTCCCAATACAGAAATTGTGGGGATACTTGTGATTCCAGACGTCAGTTTGTGCAGGATTTCTTTTTCTCGTGCAATACTGGTCTCTAGTAGTCCTGAGAGGTTTGAGAAACACCTTTAGCAGAGTGAAAATAGTTAAGGAATTGACAGGAAGAAAATGCGAGAGGCAGCGAAACAAAAGCCAGAGTGTCTGCAGATAAAATGGAAGAACATGTGAAACAGTAGAGCAGAGAAGAAGCCTTAGAAGAGGATACAGATGCCTAACACAGAGGCGTTCAATTCCTTATTGCCACCATTGCTCAGAATCAGTCAAGAACTGTCAATTTGTTTAATTATCACGACATGAGTGAACGAACATCTTTGCTGCCTGCCAGGAATCGCAGCGTGAATGTATTTCAAACTCGATACCACTTCTTTGTTTCCACTTCAGCTTTTCACGTCGCTCTACAGAAGATAGATGGACTCTATAGAAAATGACAGTGACGGCCATGCTGTCATCTTTCCGGCACCACGTCTGAACTTCTGTGCACTGCAAGAAAGTGGCAACACCACTTTTACACGGCCCTCCTCTAAATAAGGCTCTGTAACCGCATCCTCTTCCCACTCCGTCTCTCTGAAGGGGTTGGTTTTGGGTCGGCGGCAGCCGGCACAGGGACCTGTACACATAACACTGAACACACACTCGCCTGTTGTCCTAATGGCAGCATTGTGTCGGAAGGGTGATTGAATTAGGCTGGCTGCTGATTGCTCGGCACATTGATTAATGCTGCCTGCTGCGCCTCAGTGCGTCATGGCCGAGTCCTGCAGCTGAATGCCAATGAGAGACCGCGCACGCCGGACAATATGAACAACTCACCACATTTAGGCAGATAACACGTCATCTCGTAACGTAGCTCGCACTTAAACTTAGCTTGGTGCAAACGTACATGTAGGGATCCATCAATAAGCTGGTGATAAAGCTAATACTGATGTTTTTAGACGACATCAGCAACGTGGCTTTTGAGATTAAATTTGCCAAACTCAGTCGTGATCCCCAGAGAATGAATCCCGATGGATGCAGTGAGGCCCCGACTGCTTATCTAGCACCACCACGTCAACTACACTCTTTAAAAGGTAATTTAATGGCGCGAAACCTTTAAAACTAATCGACAAATTACCAACTACCCCGGCTGTATTTTGAGTTTAATGCTAATATAACACACTACCATATCTTAATGTTAGCAACCTAGCATGCATAACTCTTACAAAGTACGTGCATCACGCTAACATGCAACAGTTGGCATGGTAATATGCCAAAATGGAAAACTTTAATGTTTAAAAGTAGTTTAATGCGAGCAGATTGGCGACAGCACGGATATATTAACACCATCTAAAGTTGTTATAGCCAACAAATTATTTCCTACTTACACTTCCAACAGACATTTAGCAACATTATCCCATTGGAAGCACCCGATGAAAGAAGTCCAGTCGCAGAGAGGTGAAGTGTCACATACTATTTCAAACTCCTGTGTTCCCCCACAATGCCCTTCTCACTTACTTTCCTCTCTCCTTCCTCTGGTGCAGCGCCACAGCGAGCAAGGGAATGGGAACGGACGGGAAAGAACACACAGTGGAACAACATTACCGCTCTGCCACACACTTCCTTACCCCCCCCCCCCCCCGTGTCATTTCCTGTTTGATGTGTGCAGCTTTCTGACCAATCAGACTTCAGCCAGAGATCCAGTGTCCTTCATGGCTAGTTACATGTCGTGCAATGAAATTTCCCAATATCACCTGTCCTGCTTTACTCACGTCATTGCCTCTAACCTCGCTTAAATCTTTATGCCCAAATGTCCTATTTAAAAACTCATCCACAGTTGGGCCTGACACGACCTCCTCGTTTGACGCATGGATGCCTCTTTAAGGGAAAAGATTTAATTAAATCGTGGCTTTTTGAAGGCCAACACTGACTACTGTAGCCACGGTCAATATCATGCAAGAATTCTTCCTCGTGATAATAATCCTTTAAAAAAAAACATTCAGATGTAATTTAACGTTGATCTTGTCAACGTGCATTTTAGACCACAAACTGTCCACAGACCTGGCTGATGATACACTATTGTGTTTTTTATGTCTGTGTTGAACCACAATGGTTAAGTTTAACTTGTTGCATTTTTGTGTGTGGTTTGTTGGGGTTGCGATGCCCCATAAAATGCAAACCAGGGTTTGTAAACACGAGTCATTGACTCATGAGTGCTACTCTCTCATGAGGTTAGAGGCAAGCCGCAGCCAGAATGGAATAGTTTGAGCTCTCTTTCATAGCATCATACCATTTGTGTTTTACTCTGACCGGATATTGTCATTCTATTTCATTATCTCACAAGTGCTACGTCTGTCTGTGAGTGGAACAGACTGTAAATCCCTCTGAGACAAACTTGTGATTTTAGGCTGTATAAATAAAATGGACTTGACCTGTCCCAAGTTCGACTCTGCCCGAGGACTTTGATGCATGTCAATCCCATTATCTCTCTCCCCTCATTTCATGTCATGCCACTACTATTGGCTCTCTAACCGTAAAATCATAAACTCATAAAATGCCCCAGAAAATACTTTTAAAAAGTGACCTGACTTCCATTTCTTGTCCTACCATTTAAGGTCACATTAGCTGAATAAAGGCACCAATCCAAACAGCATTTTGCCTTCATGATGGTATGCTTCCCAAGTGACAGCAATCAAATGTCAACAGTCTTAAAAACAACCATAAAAAACTTAATTCCCAACAATGCACATCACACGCCTCTGAAACGAGGACTCAGAAATGCATTTTTACCTCATATTGTTTAAGGTAAAGTCAGGTACATTTTACGAGTAGTTGATCAACTGATTAGACAATTCACACAAAATTAATCGGCACCTATTTTGAAGACAAATCCAAAAAAAAGCATTGGTTCCAACTTCTAAAACGTGAATATTTGCTGGTTTTCTTGGTCCTTCGTGTTAGTAAAGTGAATACCTGTAGGTTGTGAACTGTTGGTCAGGCAAAACATTACATTTAAATATGTCGGTGACCAAAAGACCAAACAATTAATAATCAGCCAGACAAAACAGACGATAGTGAAAATAACAGTTAGTTGTCGCCCTATACATAATAAAAATGTATTAAGCATATATTAAATATGGTTCCAGTTTCTGTCTGAGTTTTATAAATAAAGGAGTAAACGTTCGTGAGCTCATAAACATAGCCTTAACCGAAGGCCAATATATCAGACAAACCAACTCTGACTGTGAGTCCACATTAAGGACCAGAGCTAACCTCTCCCAGGCCTGCATGACCCAGCCGCCCAGTAAACAGCCACAAAGGTGGGACATTCAATAGCGTCTATAGGGGGAACTCAGTAAACACGTGTGTGTGTGCAGTATTGTTTACAAGGCAAGACAGTAAAATAAACAGCTGGTGAAGCAGCAGACCACTGGGGGCCGAGGGCAAGATGTATGCAGAGGCCAGACAGCCGAAGATCGACAACGGCATGACTGCGCCACCGGCGTGGGAGTCAACAAATATTACCCACAATGATCCCTGCCCACCCTCACCGTCTCTATGTCTCTGCCTCTCACACACACACGTGGATTCATACATCACACAGTCGATCAGGTGTATCCCGCTTGACACTGGTCGAGAGGGTGTGCGTCGTTTATCACGGGGTGACGGGCGGTGAGAGGTTTGTCACAGGCTGCTGCTCCGTGTGTGCGGTTTCTCCCTGCTCACTGGTTTACTGTAAAACAAGTGCTCATGTACTGATAAGACATTCTGTTAGTCATTGACACGTGATGTGAAGAAACCGCGGCGACATCATGCATCATGTTTTGGCGGGTGTGTGTTTTGGGCTCAACCTGCCTGCACAAAACTTTAAATATGTGTGTGTGTGTGTGTGTGTGTGTGTGTGTGTGTGTGTGTGTGTGTGTGTGTGTGTGTGTGTGTGCGTTTCTAATCTCTATGAAAGGACCACTGAAGCACATTTGACTCTAACAGCATGTGGTCCGAACGTGGCCTGAGCGATCGGATCAGGGACAGGGCCTGAGTATTGATGGACTACACTTTGGGAGGGGAGGTCCGCCGCCAAAACCGGCAGCTCAGCTCACCATGGCAACTAAGTATACAGAGAGGGACTGTGAAAAAGCTTGTGATGAGGCAGTGTCATAATTTCTGTAAGTGTGTGTGAGGGAGGGAGAAAGCAAAAGAGAAAGGGGAGGACATTTTGTGTGGGTTGGTATCAAATGACTCTGGTGCAATCATCTTGCTTAAAATGTCGTTGTAGATAATCTTATATATCGTATTCATCCAAAGAGGAGTTCTTCATATGTTTGGCAGCCTACACTCAGCAGCTTCTAAAGATCCTCTGGAAAAAAAAATGCCACAGCCTGAATATTTAAGATGCAGCCACTGCAGATCAAACTAAATTTGACCAAAGCTGCAGGGAGCTACAGCACTCTGCAACCTACACATTTGATATGAAAGTCAAATCTTTATATTTTATGGCTTGATAATGTCATTTACTCTCTGTGTTGCTCTCTCCTGCTCCTCAAAGACAACTAACATCCATACGGGTATCTTGTCAACAATATAAAGAGTAAATACATGCCCCAAACCCTCTATAGATCCCATGGTCCACTTTGAGCTGTATAATATAGCTGGGAAACCTGATAAAAGTAAATCAGTATGGAAATCTGACCCAGCAGCAGTAAAATAAACCAGGCTGCAGTACAAACCCTGTTACCCCTTATTCAGATGCAGCCAGCTGCAGCATCAGCAATGAAAAAGGAATCTAAACTGTTCCTTCCGTGCTCCAGTCACCCAGAGAAATCCATCCATCCAATCATAAAGCCATTATTGAAGCCCTGCAAATACAAACTTTGCATTGAGTCTGTTTGAAAGGATTATTCCAAGTTTATTGAAATTCTCTCTTTACAATTTTGGGGTGGAACATAAATAGTGGAAACTGCGTAGAACTGCTGTGTGGTTTGATAGAATGTCGCAGAAGGTGGGGAAGGTGGGGATAAGGACTTAGTGAGCCCGTTTCCACTACAAAAAGTTCATTAAAGTTAACATGTAGTCATTAGCAGTGTTAACATTAACATATTTTTATGTGCATTTTGATGTGTCACATTAGTAAAGCTGTATGAAAAAGGCAAAATTCAATGGAACTTCCTCAATTTGCGCAAGAAGGTTTTACGCTCGCTTGAGGTGGTTTGTGCCTTTGTGGAACGCGCTAAATGGGTTACGGAAATGCCTTTGTCGAAATAAGTTGTGACGCTGTGAAAACTTAACTGAGCCGTCCCGCATTCATTTGTCTTCATCTCCAGACAGCATGAAACATGGCCGATGCCAGCTGACATTTAAAACTTGCCCAACAGAAACTAATTCCTGAAGACCTCCCTCCATTAGTACGGCGTAAAGTGTAGCTAAACTGCCAACTTCTGACCAAACTACATTTTGCAACAAGCCGAGTTTATTCGCTCCAAACCAGTTGATGGAAACGAGCCTAATTCGCATTTCTATTTTTACTTTCAAACATTTCAAAAGTTTGTTTAAAATTAACTTGACAACTGAAAGGAAACACGGCAGTTGTTCTGCAGTTGTTTAGTGTTCTCTATCCACTTTGGGCCAGGACCTGTAACTGGAACTACATTTGTGCTCTGCTCGAGTAGGCATACTACATCCAAGTACTTTCAGGTACTTTCAGTGGTTGCTGGCAGTGCCACCAATACTGATCTGGTCATTTGGCCACCATTTTACTACTCTATCAACCCGAGACAATCAATACTTTGAAAAGGAGGAACAGTGGAGAACGCTTGTTGGACAAACCAAGATGTCCAGGCGCTCATTAACAACCAGATGGGACGAGCCCTTTAAGACGCATCTGGATTCAGCGGCTGCACACAAAAAGGAGCACCAAAAGACTTTGCTTTGTCATTCAGAAATTAAGGTATAATACGTGGCTAAACAGTGCTGGAAAACGTTTATTCCGTCCTTGATGGATAGTAAACTTTAGGGAGTTTTGGGCTGACATTTGACGATGTCACCTTAGACATTGAGAAACTGCGATATTAATTTTTAAATCATTTTCTGACATTTTATGGATCAGACTATTAATCAGTTAATTGAGACAATAACCTGTAGATTAAAATCGATAATGAAAATAATGACAGTTCAGGTCACGGGAAGCCCCAGGTTACAGGTTGGATAAGTTCCTGTACTGAAAATGCTCACACCTACTAGTGCGGGAGGAGGTTACCATTAAAGATTCACGGTCAAGTCAAGGTGTCCATTTCGCAATGTCGTTATTGTTCCAAGGTTCCAAGAAGGATCTCATTACCTTTCAAATGTGAAGCCAACATTTGCAACAGGCCACACTTCTACCTTATAACATTGTACAAACACTGACAATTTGGTTTAAAAAGGGCCCACCAAAGCAGCACAGATCGCCTCTACGGTAAACGTAAAGATCTGTCAAACTGCACTTCAACCATCGAACCAGAAGAGGACGACACTGACTGGAGCAGATCTACCTTTTAATGAAGGTCCCATCTGTGGAAACCCTGACGCATAAATGTTCCGTGCAGGTGAGGATGTGCTCAGGTATGTGATCTACCGGACGTGTGGGTAACATTATATTACTCATTAAATATCTCACTGCTGACTTGAGTATGTAGAGGCTGATGCCCTGAGGATTCATTTCCTACTGCTGCCCTGTTCACTGGGCTTCCTTCCAGTAGGCCCCCCCGTCCCCCGCACACCCTCCGATAACTCAACACACACAAACGTGACATCCGAGCATCATTCACCACTGCAAGGAAAGGGCAGAAAGTGCTGAGAGGGAGGGAGGGTGGAAGAACAGCATTCCGAGACACAACTGGGCATCACATCACATTACTCATATCGCACCTTCAATCGCCACAAGCACACACGAGAATCAAAATAAAACAGGGGAGGTTGGAAAAACAAGACTGAAAATTAACGTGAAAGAGACGGAGGAGGCAACGTCACCTCGAACAGCATACAGATACGCATAAATTGCTTTCAAGTGACATATTCTGAGTTCGGTTCCAGTCGCGTCTGTCCTTGTGGCAGTGTGTGATTTTCAGAGCAAAAATGTGTTGATCAAAGCTTCACAAGGCCATGTTCTCCTTTTGAGAATATACACTTACTGATTAAAAGAAGAAAAAGGAGAGAGAGATAAACAGCGTCTCATCCAGACGACATCTCTGTATTCAGCCAACATTAAACTCTGGCATTGGTTGGCCACTTCTAACAAAAGAGATGAATCCAAAGTGCCCAATTTGAGGGGCCTGGAGGCTTTCGGAGGATGGGAGGCTCGACGGCTGAACGTGTGACTCTTCTCCAAACGAGACCGTCGTAAAAGGAGCGATTCAAAATAGCGCCTTTCATACAACACAGACAAGTGACTTACCCTAATTGAATTTTGTGACACTGAAGACCTCCACAGACACATAATAAGCCATAATTTCCTGGCCATAATAGAAACAGGACTGGCTTTGTTGACCAATTTAAGACACAACAACCCCATTCAGAGAAAGCTTGGCCTGCCCAAATCATCAGATCTCAACCCTCTCATGTTTGTATCATAGCTTTAGGACCACATAGGACCTTGTGGTGCCCAAGGAAATCTACTGAGGAAAATCGCGCGATACAGGTGGAAGCTACTAAATAGACCTTGCACTGAGAGTGTTTTGTCCGCATGCTGTATGTAGAACACTGAATGTACGTTGCTAGTTTCCAAGCAGCCATTGGCTTCCATTCATTTCCGCGTGATGAGGAAATAACTGAGCAGCCCTGAAACACCACGGCATGGTTTACAAAATGGTTAGCAGCAATTCATGGCTGGAAGTAAATGGAGTAAAGATTTGCTGTGATTGCTGCCATCGTGCAGCGCTGGCTGCATCATGTCCTTTTAAAGAAAATGGGAAGCAACAGTGTGGAGAGAACTAATGGACTCTTCTTTGACCGTTTCTGCTCGATAGCGAATGTTTTCCCTTTTGCCAGTTTCTGCTTTGGAGGTATATAAAATCTCGGTGTCATGGCGATATAATAATTGTGGGTAAAAAAAAAAAAAACAACTAAAAGTAAAATCACAAGGCTAAGTAGCGTTCTGGGAGTAAACATCACAGACTTGATGAGCATTTTGCTACTGCAGTGAAAATACAGTGTTTCTGAAGTCTCCGGTGTTAATGCCACGCTAGAGGCAGCCTCATTTCCCTCCTGCGGGAGACCTTAGATGTGGATCTGACACGGCAGCATTAATGAAAAACAGCACGTCGTCGGTCATGCAGTCGGGAGTAATCTTAATCCTTAATTTCTGTTAAAGTTCACATTCACAGCATGCTCGGGGTGGCAGGCCCTTGAAGTGGCGGAAGCGCGGCTTGCTAATAAACCTGCCCGACCTGTGTAACAACAGCCAACTGAAACGGCCGTCCTTCCTCAGGTGCTTTCCGAACAAACAAATACCGATGCTTCTAGTAATTAGCCTTTAGTTCTTTCTGTGGGCAGAGCGGCTCTAACTGTCGGGAGCCTGTTGTGAAGTAAGAAGGCACATTTCACACCAGGAGATGTGGCATCATCGCGACAGGGCTTAATGGTTCAACAGGAGGAAAGACACGAGAACAAATGCTGCCTTCAAGTGCTGTCAGAGATGTGGATTCATTAACTGAGCAAACGCACACAAGCAGTAAACAGGATCGAGCAAACCTGAAATTCCTGTGAAACGCCAGATGTTAAGGAGGCAACCCATAACAGCAACAACAGCCACAGAAAACCAACAGTTTTATTACTGTACCAGTTACGTTATAAAATGTCAGTAAAGCTAAACCAAAGGCCGGCTCTTTATCGGTAACAAAATCTGCCTAACAAACACCTCTGAACGTAACTAATTAACTAGTTATATCTGATTTCTTTAATCTGTTTCTCACGGTTTCCAGTCTTTGTGCTAAGCTAAGCTAAGCATCTGCCTTATAGTTAACAGAGAGTTGAGAGCGATATCAATGTGACAGTACAACAACGCACTACAAGTCTTGATGCCATGCTAACAGTTACTTTTGTGCTCTTGCTCTGTGTACCTCGTACAGCCGCAGTTAACGGTTGCTGCAGTGTTTTGTCTCTGCGAGTCAATCTCAATGGAGATCAGCTGCTCATAACCTCTTGTCTGTGGCAGAAAGTACAGTGGCTGGCTGTGTGTTAAGTTTTCTTGCATTGAAAGCTGGTCCAAATTCAGAATATTGTGGGTTTTATTTGCGTTGGAGTCGCACATCAACCCCCTCAGCAGCTGGGTGGTACCGGAAGCAGAGAGCGGCGCTCAACAGCGGTGCTATTTTCAGTCTGAACAACCACTAAGAGCTATTTGGAGATGTTTTGGGCGGAGAATGACATGCACTGCGGGGAGACATTAGCACCATTAGCTGTCATCTACCCTGTGTGATTAACATCTTTGTGGGAATTGGAAGCTCAGAGGCTATGATCACAAGGATCGGTGGCTTGGAACATGTGGCCGGGCGCACAGCCGAGGTGCATGGGTGCTCAAACAAACCCTTCTCTGTGGCCAACTACCGAAAGTCTGTGCTCGCGTTGAGCAGCTTCCAGGGGTGAATCCGAGCGACTGTAAACGATTGTAAACACGGTTGTAGCTGGAAAAAGAACCTGCACGCTCGGCCGACTTCTAATAGATACTGCAGGTCTTGCAGCACAGTGAGCGTAAAGACCTGCGTGTGCTCTGTGTGGCTGAGCTAGCTATGCTAAGAGTCCAGCAGATGGAGGCCAGATGAGGCTTTGAAGAGGAGGTAATTATCCTGCACCACACCCAGACACTGTGCCCAGCAGGCCGCCCAGTGACATCAGTCTTCCTCTGACAGCGAGAGATGAAGGAGGTGTGTGTTGGTGTAAGTGGAGGACAGGTGAACAGATTGGAGGAAAACCACCCGTGCCTGAAAAACCTCCTACTTGAGAGTGCAGAAGTCGTAAAGTCTGGAGGGATAACAACAACATGGATGGACCATGTGAAAAGGTCATATTAGGGCGGCTGGGTGTCTCGTTTTAGAAGCAGACTGGCGATGAAGTGAAAATACAGCCCGAGCATTCAGCAGTAGTGTACTTGTAATGGTAAAGCAGGGCCAGCCCCCTGAACATCTGAAACAATATATTTAAATGTTAGTCTCAGCGATTCAGATATATGGAAAAGTTGACCTTTACAAAGTACATTTACCGCTCGCTGGGCTGTTCTTCTGTGTTTAATCCAAATGAAAGGAGAAGAAATGGATGACTGCTAAGTGAGGCATAATACACTGAGAAGCTATTTAACACTGACAGGCCTTTGGAAAAGAAGATTGTGGCGATTTTGACATGTTTGACAAACACTGAAGGCGTCATCCTGGCGACAAAAACAGTGCCGGTACATTCTGAAAGTAACAAAAAGTAGATGTCAGTGGTTGTTTTCAATAAAATAGCAGACAAGGTACGAGGCAGAATGTGTTAATAGTACTCTAATGTATATTGTAGATGCCCTAATGTTACTTCCCAAAAACTAAAGTAATGAAAAGTACAACTGGAAAAAGAATAGTTCAAGCTACAGAAGCAGTTCTTACAGCATCACACAGAACAGGGCGATACAACAGTTTGTTTCCAAGCTTGATTACAGCGCAGGCCAGTGCATCACTGCATGAAGCAGACGGAGGGTTTCTTTCCTTGTGTTTAGTGGAAGAAAAAATTAACACAGTTGCAGCCCCGCTGTTCAGTAGGACGTGGGGAAAAGTACTTCAAAATAAAAACGCTGCTCTGTAGTTAATCAACATCAACATCAAAGTGACATTTTGTGGACCGGTGAGCCTCTTTTGGGGCACAACAGAACCGGTGTCCGAGGAGCTTGCTTGTTTGACAGCTGCCATAACCAGCACACACACGGACTGCGTTTGCTTGGTCCGAGTTTGAACGAAAGCTTTCACACCAGCCTAAAACTCACTATTACTACCAATACTGTTTCTCACTTTGCTGCAGACCTGGACGCCCTGCAGGGCCCCTGAGGGACCCCACACCGCACTTCGAGAACCCCACAGCAGCACAGCACCTGCAGTGAAGCTCCATTAAATGAGACCACAGTAAAAGCATATACACAGCAGCACAAAGATTAACCTAATTCTCCGTCTTTATGTGCCGTCGTTTATCTTCTTCCACTAAAACTCAGACCATCCAGAGCAAGCCATCCATCCTCGTTAAGAGGCGCGTTAGAGGAAACTAACCCCGCCCTGCAGATGTTGGTGGGGGGGGGGGGTAATTAAAATAATTAGCTCAGGATATCAACATCATCAAGCTCCAGGCGAGAGTGAGTCTATCAAAGGTTGAGATAAATAATAAAACACGTACAGTAAAAGCCTTTCTCCCAGAGCGCCGGCTGCTGAAGAAGCACATTCAGGTCACAGTAAGACAATAACCACAGAAAGTTCTCTCTCTCTCTCCGTTTATGGGGAGACACCTCATCATATTGTAAAACGTTGATCGGAAAGCTTTAACAACATTTGTTGATTGTTTTGGTTTATTTTTACTTCTTTTTCACATCGTTTTACTTTGACATTATTTGACTTTTAGCAGTTTGTAGCAGCAACTTTTGCAAAGAACGACACAAAGTCGTCATTTTTACATTGATTTCCTATAGTTTCATCACTCGCAATCAGTCATATCAACCACCTAACCTCCCCTGACACACAGACACACACCTGTTTGGTTGGAGTGTGCAAAGGAAAAGGCAGCAATCGGGTTAAACCTCTCAGCACTCCCCTTCGGCAGCATTTGCTTAATCCAATCCCCTTCAAGTAAAAACGCCTCACATGTGCTCCGGGTTACCCCGGTAACCCAGTCCCTGCCCCCTGGTACACACATCTACAGCCTCGCAGCTCTGCACAGAAAAGCACCGGAGGGAGCGTGAACGCCGCTGGCAGGAAGGAACGCTGGCTCCCGATCAATCCTTATCTGTGAAGTGAGCGAAACGGCAAAGAAAACAACTAGGTCTGAGAGGGCAGGACTGCAGAACGAGGAGCTCGTAAGGAGCACGCTCTCTTGCACTTACGATTAATTAAGAGGCTTCAACGGCAAACTAATGTTTACTTGATGCAGCCCGGGAGATAACAGGACAACGCTTCTCCCTTCATATCGTTACTTTTCCAAACGTCACGTGAGCAGCGCGGCTCCTCTTCTGCGATGGTCCAGCCTCGTCTGGACACCGACATTTTGAGTCAAAAGTCACCAGCGTCTGAACGAAAAGCCATGACTTTAACAGATAATCCACTCTAACACAGATGAAGCCAGCAGTGTTATGTGTAAAGACGTGATGGAACATGTCACCCATGACTTTCTGGTGAAGTGAAGAACATTGATTATCTGGTTACCATGGCACCTGTCAGTGGGGGGGGTATATTAGGCAGCAAATTAACATTCTGTCCTCAAAGTTGATGTGTTGAAGCAGGAAGGATGGGCAAGCGGAAGGATGTGAGCGACTGTCAAGGGTCAAACTGTGCCGGCTAGATCGGTGACGTTAGACACATACAGGAAGGTAACATGGCCTCGGCGGATGACTCCCGCTGGGCCGGGCCACGCGAGGCCGGGCCATTACAGCGGTGCAAAGAGAGATAGCAGCGCACACACACACAGCGCATCCACTGCAGATGGAGCATGATGGGAGTGCACGCTGCATTTGCCCTCCCATCATGCTTTGCGGTGTGATTGATGACTGATGGTTGAGGTTGCGGCACTTGCTCCGCTGTGCCATATGGTTCTGCCATCAGGGGGGAGCAGCAGGTTGACGGTGCAATGGAAGGCAGACATTCACGCGACACCTTCAACGCGTACAATACGCAAGATTTCTGTGCAATACTACAATTATAATCTTATCGTCTCAAAACATCCTGTCGCCACCAACCTGTAGGTTATATTTAGATTAGGCCAAAATCTGTTTTGACATTTCCTGTTCAACCACGCTGCTCCACCCACAAGACGCGATAAAACTAAAACTATTTAGTTTAATCCACTATGTCTTCCGAAACACACCGAGCGAGCTCTCTGCTAGAGCCACCGCAACACCTCAGATTATTCACCCACATCAACTGGCTTGTTTTCTTGTTTGGCATGCATTCTGCCATGCTCACTGCTCCACCCAGAGTTCCTCCTCTTTGCACAAATATCGATCTTCATGGTTCGAATAGCTTACCAAAACTCCAAAATCATGGTTTAAAACTTCAGAAACCTTTAGGCAGTCTTTTCATACTACGTAAAGATGTATAGTATTTACATATAAAGATAAAGGGCATTGCACAGGTGTTTGACTGGCGTATAATAAAAAAAGAAAAAGAAAACCGCACTGCGGTGGCAGATGTGAGACACAATACCATTTCCACAAAAATATTTCCATTTCCTGCCATATGTACTGTATCACCACAATGGAGCCGCCACAGTGGAAGAGAGCACACGTGAAGAGCCAGATTTAATGCATAAAGGCTAAAAGAAAAGCCAGCAACTTACTCATGGTGGGAGTCCAGGGGTGGGGGGAAGGGCGAGGCCCAGGTAGGGCGGGGCTTTGGACAGGTGAGGTTATTCTCCACTGGGTCTTTCCTAGAGGCACTCATGACCTGAAGAGGAAACACACACACAAGTAAAAAAAAAAAATCACTGAAGTGAACAGGTGAAAAACCAACAATCGTTTGCCGTCTCCCAAGAATTTACGAAGCAGAAAATGCCAAAATCCAGCTTCAATAATGTGTGGATCCCCCCCCCCGTTTTAGTCATCATCTTGGGATTTGGGAAATTGTGATGAACGTTTCTCTATTTTATAGACAAAACATAAATCGATGGAGAAATTCAGCTTTGTTTCTTCCACAGTACACAGACGCATTCAGGTGTCACTGACATGGACAAATAGAATGAACCCTGCACACTGTATGCACACAAACAATTTTATTATTGATTAAGGATGTGGGCCTGCCCATTAACTTCTTCACTGGGATGGAAATGGAAGGGCGCAGGGCAGGTGTATGAACGGTTTTGTGGATTACTCATGTTGTGAGGACTTACACCTGTTTACACAGTCACAATGCGGGGACTCGCCTTCTTTTGGGGACAAAGCACAAGTCCCCATAATGTAAATCATTACAATTTAAGGTGAAGACTTGGGTTTACGGTAAGAATTAGGCAAGGAGGGGTTAGGTTAGGGTTAGAGTAAGTCAATGCAATGTCCTCTGAAGTGATGGAAACAACTGTGCGTGTGTGTGTGCATCCATCAACCCAAATTGGCCCAGTCATTGGTCTAAATAACAGTAATCTGATGATAGTATGCAGTAATAATGGGTAATTTCATCATTCTGCAGATGCCTGTTGGATGTGGAGGAGGGAGGGGTGGGCAGGAAGGAAGGCGGGGGGGGGGTGGATGATGCAGGTGATGTAGAAATTATGCCCCTGCCCCCACCAACACCCCTCGTGTTGCCATGTGTACGACTACTGCAGATGCTGGAGGATCCAATTTCCTCCAGGGCAGCGGGGAAAATCCAGCAGTCAGCAGAAGAGGGAATGACAAACAAGCAGCAGAGCAGCGATCAGTGCAGACATTCATTCAAACGAGCGAGAGAGCGAGAGACAGAGACAGAGAGAGAGAGACAGAGAGAGAGAGAGAGCGAGAGAGAATGCTGCCGGATGGCCATTGTTAAAAAGGAACCAAAGGAAACATCTGATAGCAAACACATCAGTCAGGTTTGTAACAGAAGAAGAAGAAGAGCATCTAGGGCTGCTGCTAAAGAGTCATTTCATCACTTTGTCCATCCTAACCTTGGTAACATAACGGTTCAAATTAAGCATTTTCCAAACTTTCAAGACTTTACACAAACGTCTTCACGTTGCTTGTTTTAGTCGGACCAACCGTCCGAATCCCAAGAAAAACAACAAACCCTCACGGAACTAGAAAACACAAAGACAGTGTTGGCTAATATTGAATAACCGCCTCAGCACCATCCTGTACACAAAACGGGATAAATCAGAACTCCAGCGTGTCCTCCAAAGCAGTAGTGAATGTCCTGGAAAGCACCGATATATATAAACACTGTTTGTATCTATGGGTTCTGTGTAATGAAGTCTTCTCAACGTAGGAACAAATCAATAAATGGTCTCCGCCTGCTTTTTACAGCCACCGAATTGCAACGCTTTTAAACTCTTTGAGGCACTTGGTTACAAATATTTCTCTATAAATAGAATCGTGAGTTAAGAATAAGCAACAATCAAAGTTAAACGTTAGATAAGATTAACTCAGACTGTGGGTCAGATCAGAGGGCTTTGGACAAAAATCTTATAATAACCAACAAGAGGACAGTTTTTGTTAAAACTTCCTTATTGGAATCAAGAGCTGGAGCACTTGTGATTTCAGGTTATATAAAATACCCTTCAGGTGACTAGATTAATTGACAGTGAAGACCATTTAATTAGTCGTAGCCCCTAATTGCGACCACTTACGGCTACATGATGGAGGGAATGCCTTAATCACGAACCCCTCAGATATGACTGCAAGGTCACAAAATCAGTTGAAACGTGCAGACGGTTCTGTGCCTCTTTGGGGCGGCGCTACGAGCTGTAAACCAAACCAGCTCCGTCCAAACTAACTTGGAGAACTTGTTAGCAAGCAGAGCAGCGTCAGCACTCGTTTGGGGTCGTGTACCAGGCCGCCTGAGAAGGCCCGGCACTGGCTCTCCTGTTAGATGTCCACCAGGTAGTCGCTAACGTTGTCTTTCTGCCGTCTGGTGCCGGGCAGGGAGTGTTTAGGGTCCGTCCGAGCTGTAATAGCAGGTTGGAAAAACTGTCATCGAGCACGTTCACATGCTCAAAATACTCCAGTTTTTCATTATTGTATTCATCTAATCCACACAATGCTGCACTGATAATAACCAGTAGCCTGTGTTTAATTGCAAACATTATGACCCCTGAATATTCTGATGGTGGACAGATTCTAAGACAGTGAATAAATGTACAAAACACTCATTATTGGCAGCTTCAAATTAAATCAAACTTTGGAAAACCCACCAAACCCCGACGCTCCCTGAGGAACAGGCGCTCTTTTGTTTGGCGTTGCAGCTGTGAGGGCCGTGTAACTGCTGTTCCGGCGTGTTAAAGAGTAACCATGTAACCCCAGACGGGTTAGACCTCTCTGAGGCGCGTTGACTAACGCAGCAGGACGCGGGCAGCTGGTGGCAGACTTATCCAGAATGATCCGTATCGGCCTCCACGAGCCCACGTCGGCCAAACGGCAGCGGCGTGTTTGTTGGACATGAGGTTAGTTGCATCTGAAGCAGGGTCAGGAGCCACTGCAGGCCGCTCTCTCTCTCTGGACAGGCAGGCAGGCAGACAGACAGGCAGGCAGGCAGACAGACAGACAGGCAGGCAGACAGGCAGGCCAGAGGGCGGCTCAGCATCTGGCGGCGAGGTGTGTGCTGCTGCTGCTGCTCTGAAGCCGGGGCATTAAAAGAGAGAGAGCTGGGATCAGCGGCCAATAAAGACGGGCCGGGCCTGGACAACAGAGTGTGTGTGTGTGTGTGTGTTAGCAGGCTGGTATGTGGGTGGGCTGCCTGCCCCCCCGTGTAGTCCGTCGAATTCTCCTGCAGCCCTTATCAGACTCCAGCTGACCTGCAGCAAGCAACATGCGAGGCTTTTGAAGCCCCCCCCCCCCTAAAAAGGAATAGTTTGCCATTTTGGGAAATTTGCTAACTGGCTTTCTTGCCGAGAGTTAGGAAAGAGGGTTGATACCGTGCTCATGTTTTGCCGAATAAATACACGGCCAACAACGAGTTAGCCTAGCTTAGCGTAAAGGCTGGAAACAGCTCGGTCCAAAGGCTGAAAACAAAGGAAATCCGCTTACCAGCAACTCTAAAACCACAACCTGTTGTTTTTACAGTTTTTGCACGGATTAAACAAATGAGATGTTAATTAATGAGCTTTAGCCTTGCTGTTTGGTGCATTTTAATATCTTTGACGCAGGCAGGCCGCACGGAGCCTGGTGCTGATCCTAATCCGCCTCCTTAACAAAATGTTTCTCTTTAAGTTGTGAAGCCGAGTCAGAAAGGGCCAGAGAAAGAAACAGAAGCCAAGCAATGACACAAAGCAAGTCCAGCTTCAACATGTTAGTGTGAAACCTTTTCTGCGGGTATCTTTGTATAAGTACGAAGCTGAGAGCGCGAAGGAGAGAGAGAGAGAGAGAGAGAGAGAGAGAGAGAGAGAGAGAGAGAGAGAGAGAGAGAGAGAGAGAGAGAGAGAGAGAGAGAGAGAGAGAGAGAGCG